>CM051236.1:2288366-2494164 GCA_027917425.1 Gastrophryne carolinensis | reverse complement strand
GGCCGGCATGTAGGTAAGTGTCTGTGTGACACAGCACAGTGGGACCGGGGAAGGCCGGCATGTAGGTAAGTGTCTGTGTGACACAGCACAGTGGGACCGGGAAGGCCGGCATGTAGGTAAGTGTCTGTGTCACACAGCACAGTGGGGGACCGGGGAAGGCCGGCCATGTAGGTAAGTGTCTGTGTGACACAGCACAGTGGGGACCGGGAAAGGCCGGCATGTAGGTAAGTGTCTGTGTGACACAGCACAGTGGGGACCGGGGAAAGGCCGGCATGTAGGTAAGTGTCTGTGTGACACAGCACAGTGGGGGACCGGGGAAGGCCGGCATGTAGGTAAGTGTCTGTGTGACACAGCACAGTGGGGACCGGGGAAGGCCGGCATGTAGGTAAGTGTCTGTGTGACACAGCACAGTGGGACCGGGAAGGCCGGCATGTAGGTAAGTGTCTGTGTGACACAGCACAGTGGGACCGGGGAAGGCCGGCATGTAGGTAAGTGTCTGTGTGACACAGCACAGTGGGGACCGGGGAAGGCCGGCATGTAGGTAAGTGTCTGTGTGACACAGCACAGTGGGGACCGGGGAAGGCCGGCATGTAGGTAAGTGTCTGTGTGACACAGCACAGTGGGGACCGGGGAAGGCCGGCATGTAGGTAAGTGTCTGTGTGACACAGCACAGTGGGACCGGGGAAGGCCGGCATGTAGGTAAGTGTCTGTGTGACACAGCACAGTGGGACCGGGGAAGGCCGGCATGTAGGTAAGTGTCTGTGTGACACAGCACAGTGGGACCGGGGAAGGCCGGCATGTAGGTAAGTGTCTGTGTGACACAGCACAGTGGGACCGGGGAAGGCCGGCATGTAGGTAAGTGTCTGTGTGACACAGCACAGTGGGACCGGGGAAGGCCGGCATGTAGGTAAGTGTCTGTGTGACACAGTACAGTGGGATCGGGGAAGGCCGGCATGTAGGTAAGTGTCTGTGTGACACAGCACAGTGGCACCGGGGAAGGCCGGCATGTAGGTAAGTGTCTGTGTGACACAGCACAGTGGGGACCGGGGAAGGCCGGCATGTAGGTAAGTGTCTGTGTGACACAGCACAGTGGGACCGGGGAAGGCCGGCATGTAGGTAAGTGTCTGTGTGACACAGTACAGTGGGATCGGGGAAGGCCGGCATGTAGGTAAGTGTCTGTGTCACACAGCACAGTGGGGACCGGGGAAGGCCGGCATGTAGGTAAGTGTCTGTGTGACACAGCACAGTGGGACCGGGGAAGGCCGGCATGTAGGTAAGTGTCTGTGTGACACAGCACAGTGGGGACCGGGGAAGGCCGGCATGTAGGTAAGTGTCTGTGTGACACAGCACAGTGGGGACCGGGGAAGGCCGGCATGTAGGTAAGTGTCTGTGTGACACAGCACAGTGGGACCGGGGAAGGCCGGCATGTAGGTAAGTGTCTGTGTGACACAGCACAGTGGGGACCGGGGAAGGCCGGCATGTAGGTAAGTATCTGTGTGACACAGCACAGTGGGGACCGGGGAAGGCCGGCATGTAGGTAAGTGTCTGTGTGACACAGCACAGTGGGACCGGGGAAGGCCGGCATGTAGGTAAGTATCTGTGTGACACAGCACAGTGGGACCGGGAAGCCGGCATGTAGGTAAGTGTCTGTGTGACACAGTACAGTGGGACCGGGGAAGGCCGGCATGTAGGTAAGTGTCTGTGTGACACAGCACAGTGGGACCGGGGAAGGCCGGCATGTAGGTAAGTGTCTGTGTCACACAGCACAGTGGGGATCGGGGAAGGCCGGCATGTAGGTAAGTGTCTGTGTCACACAGCACAGTGGGGACCAGGGAAGGCCGGCATGTAGGTAAGTGTCTGTGTGACACAGCACAGTGGGGATCGGGGAAGGCCGGCATGTAGGTAAGTGTCTGTGTCACACAGCACAGTGGGATCGGGAAGCCGGCATGTAGGTAAGTGTCTGTGTGACACAGCACAGTGGGACCGGGGAAGGCCGGCATGTAGGTAAGTGTCTGTGTGACACAGCACAGTGGGACCGGGGAAGGCCGGCATGTAGGTATGTCTGTGTGACACAGCACAGTGGGACCGGGAAGCCGGCATGTAGGTAAGTGTCTGTGTGACACAGTACAGTGGGGACCGGGGAAGGCCGGCATGTAGGTAAGTGTCTGTGTGACACAGCACAGTGGGACCGGGAAGGCCGGCATGTAGGTAAGTGTCTGTGTCACACAGCACAGTGGGATCGGGGAAGGCCGGCATGTAGGTAAGTGTCTGTGTGACACAGCACAGAGGGACCGGGGAAGGCCGGCATGTAGGTAAGTGTCTGTGTGACACAGCACAGTGGGACCGGGGAGGGCAGGCCGCCATGTAGGTAAGTGTCTGTGTGACACAGCACAGTGGGACCGGGGAAGGCCGGCATGTAGGTAAGTGTCTGTGTGACACAGCACAGTGGGACCGGGGAAGGCCGGCATGTAGGTAAGTGTCTGTGTGACACAGCACAGTGGGGACCGGGGAAGCCGGCATGTAGGTAAGTGTCTGTGTCACACAGCACAGTGGGACCGGGGAAGGCCGGCATGTAGGTAAGTGTCTGTGTCACACAGCACAGTGGGACCGGGGATGGCCGGCATGTAGGTAAGTGTCTGTGTGACACAGCACAGTGGGACCGGGGAAGGCCGGCATGTAGGTAAGTGTCTGTGTGACACAGCACAGTGGGACCGGGGAAGGCCGGCATGTAGGTAAGTCTGTGTGACACAGCACAGTGGGACCGGGGAAGGCCGGCATGTAGGTAAGTGTCTGTGTCACACAGCACAGTGGGATCGGGGAAGGCCGGCATGTAGGTAAGTATCTGTGTCACACAGCACAGTGGGATCGGGGAAGGCCGGCATGTAGGTAAGTGTCTGTGTCACACAGCACAGTGGGATCGGGGAAGGCCGGCATGTAGGTAAGTGTCTGTGTGACACAGCACAGTGGGACCGGGGAAGGCCGGCATGTAGGTAAGTATCTGTGTGACAGAGTACAGTGGGATCGGGGAAGGCCGGCATGTAGGTAAGTGTCTGTGTGACACAGAACAGTGGGATCGGGGAAGGCCGGCATGTAGGTAAGTATCTGTGTGACAGAGTACAGTGGGACCGGGGAAGGCCGGCATGTAGGTAAGTGTCTGTGTGACACAGAACAGTGGGACCGGGGAAGGCCGGCATGTAGGTAAGTGTCTGTGTGACACAGCACAGTGGGATCGGGGAAGGCCGGCATGTAGGTAAGTGTCTGTGTCACACAGCACAGTGGGATCGGGGAAGGCCGGCATGTAGGTAAGTGTCTGTGTGACACAGCACAATGGGACCGGGAAGCCGGCATGTAGGTAAGTGTCTGTGTGACACAGCACAGTGGGACCGGGGAAGCCGGCATGTAGGTAAGTGTCTGTGTGACACAGCACAGTGGGACCGGGGAAGGCCGGCATGTAGGTAAGTGTCTGTGTGACACAGCACAGTGGGACCGGGAAGGCCGGCATGTAGGTAAGTGTCTGTGTGACACAGCACAGTGGGGATCGGGGAAGGCCGGCATGTAGGTAAGTGTCTGTGTGACACAGCACAGTGGGACCGGGAAGGCCGGCATGTAGGTAAGTGTCTGTGTGACACAGCACAGTGGGATCGGGGAAGGCCGGCATGTAGGTAAGTGTCTGTGTCACACAGCACAGTGGGACCGGGGAAGGCCGGCATGTAGGTAAGTGTCTGTGTGACACAGCACAGTGGGGATCGGGGAAGGCCGGCATGTAGGTAAGTGTCTGTGTGACACAGCACAGTGGGACCGGGAAGGCCGGCATGTAGGTAAGTGTCTGTGTGACACAGCACAGTGGGATCGGGGAAGGCCGGCATGTAGGTAAGTGTCTGTGTCACACAGCACAGTGGGACCGGGGAAGGCCGGCATGTAGGTAAGTGTCTGTGTCACACAGCACAGTGGGATCGGGGAAGGCCGGCATGTAGGTAAGTGTCTGTGTCACACAGCACAGTGGGATCGGGGAAGGCCGGCATGTAGGTAAGTGTCTGTGTCACACAGCACAGTGGGGACCGGGGAAGGCCGGCATGTAGGTAAGTGTCTGTGTGACACAGCACAGTGGGACCGGGGAAGGCCGGCATGTAGGTAAGTGTCTGTGTGACACAGCACAGTGGGGACCGGGGAAGGCCGGCATGTAGGTAAGTGTCTGTGTGACACAGCACAGTGGGACCGGGGAAGGCCGGCATGTAGGTAAGTGTCTGTGTGACACAGCACAGTGGGGACCGGGGAAGGCCGGCATGTAGGTAAGTGTCTGTGTGACACAGCACAGTGGGACCGGGGAAGGCCGGCATGTAGGTAAGTGTCTGTGTGACACAGCACAGTGGGGACCGGGGAAGGCCGGCATGTAGGTAAGTGTCTGTGTGACACAGCACAGAGGGACCGGGGAAGGCCGGCATGTAGGTAAGTGTCTGTGTGACACAGCACAGTGGGACCGGGAAAGGCCGGCATGTAGGTAAGTGTCTGTGTGACACAGCACAGTGGGACCGGGGAAGGCCGGCATGTAGGTAAGTGTTTGTGTGACACAGTACAGAGGGACCGGGGAAGGCCGGCATGTAGGTAAGTGTCTGTGTCACACAGCACAGTGGGACCGGGGAAGGCCGGCATGTAGGTAAGTGTTTGTGTGACACAGTACAGAGGGACCGGGGAAGGCCGGCATGTAGGTAAGTGTCTGTGTGACACAGCACAGTGGGACCGGGGAAGGCCGGCATGTAGGTAAGTGTCTGTGTCACACAGCACAGTGGGACCGGGGAAGGCCGGCATGTAGGTAAGTGTCTGTGTGACTCAGCACAGTGGGACCGGGGAAGGCCGGCATGTAGGTAAGTGTCTGTGTGACACAGCACAGTGGGATCGGGGAAGGCCGGCATGTAGGTAAGTGTCTGTGTCACACAGCACAGTGGGACCGGGGAAGGCCGGCATGTAGGTAAGTGTCTGTGTCACACAGCACAGTGGGACCGGGGAAGGCCGGCATGTAGGTAAGTGTCTGTGTGACTCAGCACAGTGGGACCGGGGAAGGCCGGCATGTAGGTAAGTGTCTGTGTGACACAGCACAGTGGGATCGGGGAAGGCCGGCATGTAGGTAAGTGTCTGTGTCACACAGCACAGTGGGACCGGGGAAGGCCGGCATGTAGGTAAGTGTCTGTGTCACACAGCACAGTGGGACCGGGGAAGGCCGGCATGTAGGTAAGTGTCTGTGTGACACAGCACAGTGGGGACCGGGGAAGGCCGGCATGTAGGTAAGTGTCTGTGTGACACAGCACAGTGGGACCGGGGAAGGCCGGCATGTAGGTAAGTGTCTGTGTGACACAGCACAGTGGGCCCGGGGAAGGCCGGCATGTAGGTAAGTGTCTGTGTGACACAGCACAGTGGGAATCGGGGAAGGCCGGCATGTAGGTAAGTGTCTGTGTGACACAGCACAGTGGGACCGGGGAAGCCGGCATGTAGGTAAGTGTCTGTGTGACACAGCACAGTGGGACCGGGGAAGGCCGACATGTAGGTAAGTGTCTGTGTGACACAGCTCAGTGGGATCGGGGAAGGCCGGCATGTAGGTAAGTGTCTGTGTGACACAGCACAGTGGGACCGGGGAAGGCCGGCATGTAGGTAAGTGTCTGTGTGACACAGCACAGTGGGACCGGGGAAGGCCGGCATGTAGGTAAGTGTCTGTGTGACACAGCACAGTGGGGATCGGGGAAGGCCGGCATGTAGGTAAGTGTCTGTGTGACACAGCTCAGTGGGACCGGGGAAGGCCGGCATGTAGGTAAGTGTCTGTGTGACACAGCTCAGTGGGACCGGGGAAGGCCGGCATGTAGGTAAGTGTCTGTGTGACACAGCACAGTGGGACCGGGAAGCCGGCATGTAGGTAAGTGTCTGTGTGACACAGCACAGTGGGACCGGGGAAGGCCGGCATGTAGGTAAGTGTCTGTGTGACACAGCACAGTGGGACCGGGGAAGGCCGGCATGTAGGTAAGTGTCTGTGTGACACAGCACAGTGGGACCGGGGAAGGCCGGCATGTAGGTAAGTATCTGTGTGACACAGCACAGTGGGACCGGGGAAGGCCGGCATGTAGGTAAGTGTCTGTGTGACACAGCACAATGGGGACCGGGGAAGGCCGGCATGTAGGTAAGTGTCTGTGTGACACAGCACAGTGGGACCGGGGAAGGCCGGCATGTAGGTAAGTGTCTGTGTGACACAGCACAGTGGGGACCGGGGAAGGCCGGCATGTAGGTAAGTGTCTGTGTGACACAGCACAGTGGGATCGGGGAAGGCCGGCATGTAGGTAAGTGTCTGTGTGACACAGCACAGTGGGGACCGGGGAAGGCCGGCATGTAGGTAAGTGTCTGTGTGACACAGCACAGAGGGATCGGGGAAGGCCGGCATGTAGGTAAGTGTCTGTGTGACACAGCACAGTGGGATCGGGGAAGGCCGGCATGTAGGTAAGTGTCTGTGTGACACAGCACAGTGGGATCGGGGAAGGCCGGCATGTAGGTAAGTGTCTGTGTGACACAGCACAGTGGGACCGGGGAAGGCCGGCATGTAGGTAAGTGTCTGTGTGACACAGCACAGTGGGACCGGGGAAGGCCGGCATGTAGGTAAGTGTCTGTGTGACACAGCACAGTGGGATCGGGGAAGGCGGCATGTAGGTAAGTGTCTGTGTGACACAGCATAGAGGGACCGGGGAAGGCCGGCATGTAGGTAAGTGTCTGTGTGACACAGCATAGAGGGACCGGGGAAGGCCGGCATGTAGGTAAGTATCTGTGTGACACAGCACAGTGGGACCGGGGAAGGCCGGCATGTAGGTAAGTGTCTGTGTGACACAGCACAGTGGGACCGGGGAAGGCCGGCATGTAGGTAAGTGTCTGTGTGACACAGCACAGTGGGGCCGGGGAAGGCCGGCATGTAGGTAAGTGTCTGTGTGACACAGCACAATGGGGACCGGGGAAGGCCGGCATGTAGGTAAGTGTCTGTGTGACACAGCACAGTGGGACCGGGGAAGGCCGGCATGTAGGTAAGTGTCTGTGTGACACAGCACAGTGGGACCGGGGAAGGCCGGCATGTAGGTAAGTGTCTGTGTGACACAGCACAGTGGGACCGGGGAAGGCCGGCATGTAGGTAAGTGTCTGTGTGACACAGCACAGAGGGACCGGGGAAGGCCGGCATGTAGGTAAGTGTCTGTGTGACACAGCACAGTGGGACCGGGGAAGGCCGGCATGTAGGTAAGTGTCTGTGTGACACAGCGCAGTGGGATCGGGGAAGGCCGGCATGTAGGTAAGTGTCTGTGTGACACAGCACAGTGGGACCGGGGAAGGCCGGCATGTAGGTAAGTGTCTGTGTGACACAGCACAGTGGGACCGGGGAGGGCCGCCATGTAGGTAAGTGTCTGTGTGACACAGCACAGTGGGGAACGGGGAAGGCCGGCATGTAGGTAAGTGTCTGTGTGACACAGCACAGTGGGACCGGGGAAGGCCGGCATGTAGGTAAGTGTCTGTGTGACACAGCACAGTGGGACCGGGGAAGGCCGGCATGTAGGTAAGTGTCTGTGTGACACAGCACAGTGGGACCGGGGAAGGCCGGCATGTAGGTAAGTGTCTGTGTGACACAGCACAGTGGGACCGGGGAAGGCCGGCATGTAGGTAAGTGTCTGTGTGACACAGCACAGTGGGACCGGGGAAGGCCGGCATGTAGGTAAGTGTCTGTGTGACACAGCGCAGTGGGATCGGGGAAGGCCGGCATGTAGGTAAGTGTCTGTGTGACACAGCACAGTGGGACCGGGGAAGGCCGGCATGTAGGTAAGTGTCTGTGTGACACAGCACAGTGGGACCGCAGAAGGCCGGCATGTAGGTAAGTGTCTGTGTGACACAGCACAGTGGGACCGGGGAAGGCCGGCATGTAGGTAAGTGTCTGTGTGACACAGCACAGTGGGACCGGGGAAGGCCGGCATGTAGGTAAGTGTCTGTGTGACACAGCACAGTGGGGCCGGGGAAGGCCGGCATGTAGGTAAGTGTCTGTGTGACACAGCACAATGGGGACCGGGGAAGGCCGGCATGTAGGTAAGTGTCTGTGTGACACAGCACAGTGGGACCGGGGAAGGCCGGCATGTAGGTAAGTGTGTGTGTGACACAGTACAGTGGGACCGGGGAAGGCCGGCATGTAGGTAAGTGTCTGTGTGACACAGCACAGTGGGACCGGGGAAGGCCGGCATGTAGGTAAGTATCTGTGTGACACAGCACAGTGGGACCGGGGAAGGCCGGCATGTAGGTAAGTGTCTGTGTGACACAGCACAGTGGGACCGGGGAAGCCGGCATGTAGGTAAGTGTCTGTGTGACACAGCTCAGTGGGACCGGGGAAGGCCGGCATGTAGGTAAGTGTCTGTGTGACACAGCACAGTGGGGACCGGGGAAGGCCGGCATGTAGGTAAGTGTCTGTGTGACACAGCACAGTGGGGACCGGGGAAGGCCGGCATGTAGGTAAGTGTCTGTGTGACACAGCACAGTGGGACCGGGAAGCCGGCATGTAGGTAAGTGTCTGTGTGACACAGCACAGTGGGATCGGGGAAGGCCGGCATGTAGGTAAGTGTCTGTGTGACACAGCACAGTGGGATCGGGGAAGGCCGGCATGTAGGTAAGTGTCTGTGTGACACAGCACAGTGGGACCGGGGAAGCCGGCATGTAGGTAAGTGCTTGTGTGACACAGCACAGTGGGGACCGGGGAAGGCCGGCATGTAGGTAAGTGTCTGTGTGACACAGCACAGTGGGACCGGGGAAGGCCGGCATGTAGGTAAGTGTCTGTGTGACACAGCACAGTGGGACCGGGGAAGGCCGGCATGTAGGTAAGTGTCTGTGTGACACAGCACAGTGGGACCGGGAAGCCGGCATGTAGGTAAGTGTCTGTGTGACACAGCACAGTGGGACCGGGGAAGGCCGGCATGTAGGTAAGTGTCTGTGTGACACAGCACAGTGGGACCGGGGAAGGCCGGCATGTAGGTAAGTGCTTGTGTGACACAGCACAGTGGGGACCGGGGAAGGCCGGCATGTAGGTAAGTGTCTGTGTGACACAGCACAATGGGACCGGGGAAGGCCGGCATGTAGGTAAGTGTCTGTGTGACACAGCACAGTGGGACCGGGGAAGGCCGGCATGTAGGTAAGTGTCTGTGTGACACAGCTCAGTGGGACCGGGAAGGCCGGCATGTAGGTAAGTGTCTGTGTGACACAGCACAATGGGACCGGGGAAGGCGGTTGTCCTGTCAGCGAGAGGTGGAAGCCGACTTGTACAGTTGACAGTGTGGCCGGCCTCCTCTGATTGGTCCATTTCTCTGGCCTGCCATTGGCCGGGACGCCGCCGCTGCTGCCGCTGACGTCACTCCGCCCGGCGATGCAGCCTCGTGAGGTAAGCGGTATTTTTGTATATAAATGTCCATATTTACTTGCATATTTATCTATGATTAAGGACCCTATGCTGTCCGAAACGCGTTCGATTGCTATTGGGACTTGATCTCCATTTCTTTTACCGCTGTTTTTTGTGTGAGCTATTTTATGAGGACATCATTAATCGTTATATTTTAAGGAGTGCTGACCTTTCAGCTTTTTGTCTTTGGCCGGCCGGCCGGCCTCCCCCGCTCCCACCGTGCTGTGTGGATCGCACATTCCACTAGAGATGAGCGATTCTCAAAGGTTCGATTCGGACGAACCTGAATTTTTTAAAGAAATTCAGTGAATTTCCCGAATCGAATTTTAAGAAAGTTCGCTCATCTCTAAATGACATCACTGGATGTGTTGAAGATACTGTGCAACAGCTCACAGCTTGCCTCTGCATGTGATCTGCATCTATATCGCTGGGGTAATTGTCATGTACCTCTGTATGTGATCTGTATCTATATTGCTGGGGTAATTGTCATGTGCCTCTGTATGTGATCTGCATCTATATTGCTGGGGTAATTGTCATGTACCTCTGTATGTGATCTGCATCTATATTGCTGGGGTAATTGTCATGTACCTCTGTATGTGATCTGTATCTATATTGCTGGGGTAATTGTCATGTGCCTCTGTATGTGATCTGCATCTATATTGCTGGGGTAATTGTCATGTACCTCTGTATGTGATCTGTATCTATATTGCTGGGGTAATTGTCATGTGCCTCTGTATGTGATCTGCATCTATATTGCTGGGGTAATTGTCATGTCCCTCTGTATGTGATCTGCATCTATATTGCTGGGGTAATTGTCATGTACCTCTGTATGTGATCTGCATCTATATTGCTGGGGTAATTGTCATGTACCTCTGTATGTGATCTGCATCTATATTGCTGGGGTAATTGTCATGTACCTCTGTATGTGATCTGCATCTATATTGCTGGGGTAATTGTCATGTGCCTCTGTATGTGATCTGCATCTATATTGCTGGGGTAATTGTCATGTGCCTCTGTATGTGATCTGCATCTATATTGCTGGGGTAATTGTCATGTACCTCTGTATGTGATCTGTATCTATATTGCTGGGGTAATTGTCATGTACCTCTGTATGTGATCTGCATCTATATTGCTGGGGTAATTGTCATGTACCTCTGTATGTGATCTGCATCTATATTGCTGGGGTAATTGTCATGTACCTCTGTATGTGATCTGCATCTATATTGCTGGGGTAATTGTCATGTACCTCTGTATGTGATCTGCATCTATATTGCTGGGGTAATTGTCATGTCCCTCTGTATGTGATCTGCATCTATATTGCTGGGGTAATTGTCATGTTCCTCTGTATGTGATCTGCATCTATATTGCTGGGGTAATTGTCATGTTCCTCTGTATGTGATCTGCATCTATATTGCTGGGGTAATTGTCATGTTCCTCTGTATGTGATCTGCATCTATATTGCTGGGGTAATTGTCATGTCCCTCTGTATGTGATCTGCATCTATATTGCTGGGGTAATTGTCATGTACCTCTGTATGTGATCTGCATCTATATTGCTGGGGTAATTGTCATGTTCCTCTGTATGTGATCTGCATCTATATTGCTGGGGTAATTGTCATGTACCTCTGTATGTGATCTGCATCTATATTGCTGGGGTAATTGTCATGTACCTCTGTATGTGATCTGCATCTATATTGCTGGGGTAATTGTCATGTGCCTCTGTATGTGATCTGCATCTATATTGCTGGGGTAATTGTCATGTACCTCTGTATGTGATCTGCATCTATATTGCTGGGGTAATTGTCATGTTCCTCTGTATGTGATCTGCATCTATATTGCTGGGGTAATTGTCATGTACCTCTGTATGTGATCTGCATCTATATTGCTGGGGTAATTGTCATGTACCTTTCTGGAGACCAGGCCGATGTAAATCCAGACAGTTGCCAGCAATACCACCTGCAGTTTCCCCATAGAGTGCAGAGTGGAGAAACTCAGCAGAGGGGAGGGCCAGAGTGTCAAGTGCCAGAGGGGAGTAACGGCATACTTCCCAAGTGTCCCTGATTTGTAGGGACTGTCTCTCTTTTATGTACATGCCCCCCTGTACCTCGTTGCTCTCACCAGTCCCTCTTTGAGATGTAACATGTAGATCTGCATAAATAGATGATTAATTTGCCTAGTGTTAAAGTGTTTATATTATTGTGTCTGTAACAAGTCCTATCCATCCCTCAATGAGGGGGCGTGGCTTCATCCATCCCTCTATGAGGGGTTGTGGCCTAATTTAACAAATGTCCCTCTTTCCCACCCTGAAAAGTTGGTAGGTATGAGTAATGGGTAGAGTGCTACACCATGCACTTGTTATAGCGTGGGGAGTCTGCCGTCTAATCTGGTCTTCAACGGAGACGCTGCAGAAAAGTTGGGGTCCCTAACCCCCCAACTGGGTCCTTAAGTTGGGCTCCCTAAACCCCCAGCTGGGTCCCTAAAACCCCAACTGCTCCCCAGACACCTAACCCCCCCAACTGCTCCCCAGACACCTAACCCCCAACTGCTCCCCAGACACCTAACCCTCCAACTGCTCCCCAGACACCTAACCCCCCAACTGCTCCCCAGACACCTAACCCCCCAACTGCTCCCCAGACACCTAACCCCCCAACTGCTCCCCAGACACCTAACCCCCCAACTGCTCCCCAGACACCTAACCCCCCAACTGCTCCCCAGACACCTAACCCCCCATCTGCTCCCCAGACACCTAACCCTCCAACTGCTCCCCAGACACCTAATCCTCCAACTGCTCCCCAGACACCTAACCCCCCAACTGCTCCCCAGACACCTAACCCTCCAACTGCTCCCCAGACACCTAACCCTCCAACGGCTCCCCGGACACCTAACCCTCCAACGGCTCCGCGGACACCTAACCCTCCAACGGCTCCGCGGACACCTAACCCTCCAACGGCTCCGCGGACACCTAACCCTCCAACGGCTCCGCGGACACCTAACCCTCCAACGGCTCCGCGGACACCTAACCCCCCAACTGCTCCCCAGACACCTAACACTCCAACTGCTCCCCAGACACCTAACTGCTTCCAACTGCTCCCCAGACACCTAACCCTCCAACTGCTCCCCAGACACCTAACCACCCAACTGCTCCCCAGACACCTAACCCTCCAACTGCTCCCCAGACACCTAACCCTCCAACTGCTCCCCAGACACCTAACCCTCCAACTGCTCCCCAGACACCTAACCCCCCAACTGCTCCCCAGACACCTAACCCCCCAACTGCTCCCCAGACACCTAACCCTCCAACTGCTCCCCAGACACCTAACCCTCCAACTGCTCCCCAGACACCTAACCCTCCAACTGCTATCCAGACACCTAACTGCTTCCAACTGTTCCCCGGACACCTAACCCTCCAACTACTCCCCAGACACCTAACCCCCAACTGCTCCCCAGACACCTAACCCTCCAACTGCTCCCCAGACACCTAACCCCCCAACTGCTCCCCAGACACCTAACCCCCCAACTGCTCCCCAGACACCTAACCCTCCAACTGTCCCCAGACACCTAACCCTCCAACTGCTCCCCAGACACCTAACCCTCCAACTGCTCCCCAGACACCTAACCCTCCAACTGCTCCCCAGACACCTAACCCCCCAACTGCTCCCCAGACACCTAACCCTCCAACTGCCCCCAGACACCTAACCCTCCAACTGCTCCCCAGACACCTAACCCCCAAAGTTCGATTCGACAGATTCGCCGAATTTTCCGACAAAAATCATTTCGACCCGAATTTATTCGCGACGAAACGCTATTAAAAATGGCTATTTCTGAGCTCCCTAGAGGCTCAATAGAGTTGTAAACCATTCTGCCTTGCTGTAACACGCATAGGACGCGTTCTGGGTTAGTGAAATAATACTGTAAATAATTATCACATGCAGATCAGAGGCATCGCTAATAGAATCGCAGAGCGGCACAATTGCAGAGAGTTGAAGTGGCATCACTATGAGGGGCCCCTATATTGCCTGAAAAACACACCCTGGAGCTGGCAGCAGCAGGAGGCCAAAAATTAGCTGAATCACACCCTGGAGTTGGCAGCAGCAGCAGCAGGAGCCCAAACATTACTTTAAAGAGACACTGGAGTTGGCTGCAGGAGCCCAAAAATTGGATGAATCAAGAAGCAGCAGCAGCCCAAACATTGTTTGAAAGAGACACTGGAGTTGGCTGCAGGAGCCCAAAAATTGGATGAATCACACCCTGGCGTTGCAAGCAGCAGCAGCCCAAACATTGCTTTAAAGAGACACTGGAGTTGGCTGCAGGAGCCCAAAAATTGGATGAATCACACCCTGGAGTTGCAAGCAGCAGCAGGAGCCCAAACATTGCTTTAAAGAGACACTGGAGTTGGCTGCAGGAGCCCAAAAATTGGATGAATCACACCCTGGAGTGGCAAGCAGCAGCAGCAGCCCAAACATTGCTTTAGAGACACTGGAGTTGGCAGCAGGAGCCCAAAAATTGGATGAATCACACCCTGTAGTTGCAAGCAGCAGCAGCCCAAACAGTTCTTATAAGAGACACTGGAGTTGGCTGCAGGAGCCCAAAAATTGGATGAATCACACCCTGGCGTTGCAAGCAGCAGCGGCAGGCCAAACATTGCTTCAAAGAGACACTGGAGTTGGCTGCAGGAGCCCAAAAATTGGATGAATCACACCCTGGAGTTGCAAGCAGCAGCAGCAGCCCAAACATTGCTTTAAAGAGACACTGGTGTTGGCTGCAGGAGCCCAAAAATTGGATGAATCACACCCTGGCGTTGCAAGCAGCAGCGGCAGGCCAAACATTGCTTCAAAGAGACACTGGAGTTGGCTGCAGGAGCCCAAAAATTAGATGAATCAAGCAGCAGCAGCAGCCCAAACATTGGTTGAAAGAGACACTGGAGTTGGCTGCAGGAGCCCAAAAATTGGATGAATCACACCCTGGAATTGCAAGCAGCAGCAGCAGGAGCACAAACATTGACTGGAAGGCACACCCTGAAGTTGGCCTCAGCAGGAGCCCAAAAATTTGCTGGAAGGCACACCTTGAAGTTGGCATCAGCAGTAGGCCAAAAATTGGCTGGAAGGCACACCCTGAAGTTGGCATCAGCAGGAGCCCAAAAATTGACTGGAAGGCACACCCTGGAGTTGGCAGCAGGAGGATCCCAGAAATTGGCTGGAAGGCACACCCTGAAGTTGGCATCAGCAGCAGCAGGAACCCAGAAATTGGCTGGAAGCCACACCCTGAAGTTGGTATCAGAAGGAGCCCAAAAATTGACTGGAAGGCACACCCTGGAGTTGGCAGCAGCAGCAGGAGTAACCCAGAAATTGGCTGGAAGGCACACCCTGAAGTTGGCATCAGCAGGAGCACAAACATTAGCTGGAAGGCACACCCTGGAGTTGGCAGCAGCAGCAGGAGGATCCCAGAAATTGGCTGGAAGGCACACCCTGAAGTTGGCATCAGCAGCAGCAGGAACCCAGAAATTGGCTGGAAGGCACACCCTGAAGTTGACATCAGAAGGAGCCCAAAAATTGACTGGAAGGCACACCCTGGAGTTGGCAGCAGCAGCAGGAGGAACCCAGAAATTGGCTGGAAGGCACACCCTGAAGTTGGCTGCAGCAGGAGCACAAACATTAGCAGGACGGCACACCCAGAAGTTGGCATCAGCAGTAGGCCAAAAATTGGCTGGAAGGCACACCCTGAGGTTGGCAGCAGCAGCAGCAGGAACCCAGAAATTGGCTGGAAGCCACACCCTGAAGTTGGCATCAGCAGGAGCCCAAAAATTGACTGGAAGGCACACCCTGGAGTTGGCAGCAGTAGCAGGAGGAACCCAGAAATTGGCTGGAAGGCACACCCTGAAGTTGGCTGCAGCAGGAGCACAAACATTAGCTGGAAGGCACACCCAGAAGTTGGCATCAGCAGTAGGCCAAAAATTGGCTGGAAGGCACACCCTGAAGTTGGCAGCAGCAGCAGCAGGAACCCAGAAATTGGCTGGAAGCCACACCCTGAAGTTGGCATCAGAAGGAGCCCAAAAATTGACTGGAAGGCACACCCTGGAGTTGGCAGCAGCAGAAGGAGGAACCAAAATTGGCTGGAAGACACACCCTGAAGTTGGCATCAGCAGTAGGCCAAAAATTGACTGGAAAGCACACCCTGGAGTTGGCAGCAGCAGCAGGAGGAACCCAGAAATTGGCTGGAAGGCACACCCTGAAGTTGGCTGCAGCAGGAGCACAAACATTAGCTGGAAGGCACACCCAGAAGTTGGCATCAGCAGTAGGCCAAAAATTGGCTGGAAAGCACACCCTGAAGTTGGCAGCAGCAGGGACCCAGAAATTGGCTGGAAGCCACACCCTGAAGTTGGCATCAGAAGGAGCCCAAAAATTGACTGGAAGGCACACCCTGGAGTTGGCAGCAGCAGCAGGAGGAACCCAGAAATTGGCTGAAAGGCACACCCTGAAGTTAGCAGCAGCAGGAGGAACCCAGAAATTGGTCTAAAGACATAAATATGTTTTGCACCATTTAGAAAGTGTAAAACGTGGCACCATGCTGAATCTAGTCGCATGCATCAGCACTAAACACCCGCTCAGATGGCACGCTACTTGCTGGGCAGGACAGCTTTTCCAGGGCAAACTCTGCTAGTTGCGGCCACAAATCAAGTTTGGCTGCCCAGAAGTCCAGCGGATCCTCAAGGTGTGTTGGCATGGTCATGTCAAGGTATGACATGACCTGCTGGTTGAGGTCCTGCTCCAGGTCTTCCTGCTGCTCATGAGTAGCCTCACTATGCGGGTGTAGAAAGCTACTCATTAGCGACTGAAGACTGAGGCTGCTGCTGATGGAGCTGCTGCTGCTGCTCCTGCCAACCCCCCCAGCAGGCATGGCAGTGGAAGGTGAGCGCAGAGGTCCCCCCGAGTCAGACCTGCGAGAGTATGGACCATGGCTCAGATAGGCATCGGCCAACTGCCTACGTAGAATGTCTTTGTAGTAGTTCAGTTTGTCCTCCCTCTCGGTGGGTTTAAAAAATGCCCCCATTTTGTGCCGGAAGCGAGGGTCCAATAAGGTGGACAGCCAGAAGTCATCCCGCCGACAAATGGAAACAATTCTGGGGTCACTACGCAAGGACGTGAGCATGCTTCCTGGCATTTGCGCAAGTGACTCGAAGGGACTACCTGTCTCCATCTCCACTGCATACTGCCATGGTGTGTCCAGGTCCTCTGTCTCGCCTTCCTCAAAAACCTCTAGCTCCTCTGGCTGCTCCTGCTCCTCCTCTCCTGTCCGCTGACTAGATAAACCAGCCATTTCGCCAAGCCTAAACTGTGCTTCACTGGGCCACTCCTCCTCCTCTTCCTCCTCCTCCTCCAGTTCAGCTCCAATGGGGTTCATGTGGCCGTAAGATGTAGACGCCATGTCTCCAGTGCCCTGACCAGCCATGGTTTCCAACATGTGCTGTAGTACATGAAGCAGTGGAATCACTTCGTTCATCCCGTAATCCTGCCGACTGACAAATAAAGTGGCTTCCTCAAAGGGCCTGAGCAAACGGCAGGTGTCACGTATGAGCTGCCACTGGTTGACATTGAAGTTACACAGGGGAGTCCCCCTATCCGCTTGGATCATCAGGAAATCCGTGATGGCTTTTCTCTGTTCATATAATCGGTCCAACATGTGAAGGGTGGAATTCCAACGGGTGGAAACATCGCAAATCAGACTATGTTGGGGATACCGTTCTGACGCTGTAGCTCAAGAAGGGTGTGTTTGGCGGTGTATGAGTGGCTGAAGTGCATGCAAAGTTTGCTTGAAGTTGTTAGGATGTCTTGCATATGGGGGGGGAACACTTCAGAAACCGCTTGACAACCAGATTGAAGACGCAAGCCATGCAGGGGGCATGGGTCAGCATTCCTTGGCGCAGCGCAGACAAAATGTTCTTGCCACTGTTGGTAACCATGATTCCCATTTTAAGTTTTCTTGGAGTAAGCCATGTTTGGATTTCCTGATGAACAAATTTAAGCAGTTCCTCCCCTGTGTGACTCCGTTCGCCAAGACAAACCATGTGAAGCACTGCCTGACACCTCCGTGCCCTGCACACATGGTAGACTGGAGGGGCACCAAGACTAGAGCCTACAGTGGAGGGTGAGGAGATGGCGGAGGATGAGGAGGCCGAGTCACACGTTGTCACAGGCCCAACGGGCAGAGAGCGAGGAGGCCGAAGTGGCGTGACCTGTCCAAGTTGCTGCTGCTGCTGCAAAGGGACCACAGTCACCCAGTGGGCCGTAAACGACATGTACTGTCCCTGACCGTAGTTACAGCTCCAGACGCCGGCGCTGCCATGCACTTTGCTACACACCGCCAGGCTCAAGGACTGGCCCACCTTCTGTTCAACAAAAGTGTGCAGCGCTGGTACTGCCTTCTTGGCAAAGAAATGACGGCTTGGGACTCTCCACCTCGGCTTGGCACAAGCCATCAGTTCTCTGAAAGGTGCAGAGTCCACCACCTGAAAAGGGAGCGACTGCAGCACCAGCAACTTGGACAGGAGCACATTCAGCTTCTGCGCCGTCGGATGAGTGGGCGCATACTGCTGTCTCTTGGACATGGCTTCGCTGATGGATTGCTGGCGGGATGCATGACTTGGAGGAGGAGGAGGAGCAGGAGCGACGGAGGATGGGTATGACGCACAGCTGCATTCGGCTGAGGTGCTGGAGCCTTGGCTGGCAGAAATTGGGAGCGATGTGCCACTTGGTGAGGAAGCAGGCTGGACCACCTCTTCGGAGCCTCGGTTCTCCCAGGCCGCTTTATGGTGACGCATCATATGTTGACGCAGGGCTGTGGTGCCAACATTTGGGCCCTGGCCACGCTTCACCTTCTGCCTACATATCTTGCATGTGGCCATGTTACCCTCCTGCGGATGCTTCAGGAAAAACTGCCACACTGCCGAGTAGCTACTCCACCAACAGGCCGCACTGATTCACTGCTGCTGTCGCCAACTCCAGCAACCACTGCTCCACTACCTCCCGATAAGGTAGCCTGCCGCACAGCAGGTGCTCTACCCCGGCCCCGGCCCCGTTTGGCTCCAGGCTTTACAATTGTGCCCCCATGCTGACTGCCAACCATGCTGCTAACACCTTGCTGCCTGAGCTGCTGACTCCGGGGCAACCTGCGCCCCTCTTCTCCTGATGATGACGATGAAGCCCCTTCATCACCCGGCTCCCAAGTGCGATCAGCTTCATCATCATCATCATCACCGAGTTGTGGCTGTACGTCACTGATGTTCTCGGTTTCCTCAGTGTCTGGCGCAGGAGCTGGAAAGCTGTCCACATCACTATTTGTCTGCCGAGCTAAAGAAGCCACCTCCATTTCATGGCTGGGCAGTAGCTGCTGACTGTCCTCTATCTGATCGTCCTCCTCACTAAAGAGTGGAGCTGAACCCAAAGCATAGGATACGTCGCTGGGGGAGGGAACGGCGTAGGACAGAGGCAATGGAAGGGCAGGGACTGCTCTCGGGGCATGCCAACTCAGGGTTGTGTCAGAGGAACCTACCGACCCTAGACTGGGGGTCTCAGCTGTAACTTGTGATGATGTTGATGAGCACGTTAACCAATCTACCACGGCAGATGCGTTACTGGTGGAGACACGACCACTAGCAGATACAGGCAGATCAGGTCTCTCACCGTGACTCCTGCTGCCACTCGCCCCTAGTCTGCTGCGACCTCTGCCTGCAGAATCTTGGCCTCTGCCACTCCTCTTTGAACTTCCTGGCACTTGTCTGCCTGACATTTTTATGTATTTGCTTATTTTGTATAACAGATGGGGTGGTAGGTGCAATTTTGGGATACCCCAGGCACAGGTTTACTGCCAGCAGACAGAAAGCAATGCAAAATTAAATAACTTAGTACAGCTCAGGCTGAAACACGCTTATTTAGTATAACAGACAGGGTGCTAGGAGCAAGTTTGGGATACCACAGGCCCAGGTGTAATGTCAGCAGACAGAAAGCAATGCAAAATTAAATAACTTAGTACAGCTCAGGCTGAAACACGCTTATTTTGTATAACAGACGGGGTGCTAGGTGCAATTTTGGGATACCCATGGCACAGGTTTAATGTCAGCAGACAGAAAGCAATGCAAAATTTAAGAACTTAGTACAGCTCAGGCTGAAGCACGCTTATTTAGTATAACAGACGGGGTGCTTTGTGCAATTTTGGGATACCCCAGGCACAGGCTTAATGTCAGCAGACAGAAAGCAATGCAAAATTAAAGAACTTAGTACAGCTGAGGCTGAAACACGCTTATTTAGTATAACAGACGGTGTGCTAGGTGAAATTTTGGGATACCCAAGGCCCAAGTGTAATGTCAGCAGACAGAAAGCAATGCAAAATTAAAGAACTTAGTACAGCTCAGGCTGAAGCACACTTATTTAGTATAACAGACGGGGTGCTCGGTGCAATTTTGGGATACCCAAGGCACAGGTTTAATGTCAGCAGACAGAAAGCAATGCAAAATTAAAGAACTTAGTACAGCTCAGGCTGAAGCACGCTTATTTTGTATAACAGACGGTGTGCTAGGAGCAAGTTTGGGATACCCAAGGCACAGGTTTAATGTCAGCAGACAGAGAGCAATGCAAAATTAAAGAACTTAGTACAGCTCAGGCTGAAGCCTGCTTATTTTGTATAACAGACGGGGTGCTAGGTGCAAATTTGGGATACCCAAGGCACAGGTTTAATGTCAGCAGACAGAGAGCAATGCAAAATTAAAGAACTTAGTACAGCTCAGGCTGAAGCACACTTATTTAGTATAACAGACGGGGTGCTCGGTGCAATTTTGGGATACCCAAGGCACAGGTTTAATGTCAGCAGACAGAAAGCAATGCAAAATTAAAGAACTTAGTACAGCTCAGGCTGAAGCCTGCTTATTTTGTATAACAGACGGGGTGCTAGGTGCAAATTTGGGATACCCAAGGCACAGGTTTAATGTCAGCAGACAGAAAGCAATGCAAAATTAAATTGCTTAGTACAGCTCAGGCTGAAACACGCTTATTTAGTATAACAGACGGGGTGCTCGGTGCAGGTGTGGGATTTGGTTTAAAAGATAGGGTCACCTGCTGAAATGGAATGCTCATGTGGGCTGGGGTTTGTACAGCAGACAAACAAAATTAAACTAATCGAGATATAATAAATGTTAAATGTGCCACTGCCAACATGGTATGCACAGTGGCCAGGAATTTAAAGCTGATCTGGCAAATGAATTGAAATGAATGAAGCTTTCTTTCCCTGTCACTTGCTCTGCTGTCCCTGCCTCCGATCTTTCCCTATCTTTCCCTGGCTCTCCGTGGCTCTCCCTGGAACTCTGTGGGTCCCTGTGGGTCTTCTCTCCCTACCTATCTCTAACTCTGTCCCTGTCTGTAATAGAAACGCTATGCAATAGAACGCTGAAATGCGCACAAGCAAGATGGCCGCCACTTTATATAGTGCTGTGACATCACCGGGCTTCCTGGCTGCTGATAGGCTGCATGTGAGTGTCCCATCATACCTTGCCCCAGGGTACATGTCTGGACATGTGCCGTCCACCATCTTAGAATGCCTGTCATTGAAATGAATGGAGTTGAAAGGAAAACTTCGATCGATCGAATCGCGGGGAAATTCGGATTCGTTCAGAATCAAATTTTTCATGAAGTTTGGGACGGATCCGGGTTCATCTGGATCGATTCGCTCATCTCTACTCCTAACCATAACTAGGGCAGATAACTGCTCCGGGCATGTGTACACTCATGTTTGTCTCACTGCAGTAGCATACAATGGCTATCTATGCAAAAAATACCCCAAAATCTAAGTTTGATTTAGTCCCTGAGCTGGATCCACACAGTTCAGGAAACCGGGAAGAGCGCCATCACACAGATAATAGGAGTACTGGCAGGAAAGTGGTCCTATGGGAATAGAAGTCGGCCGTGTCCCCAGTGATGCTGCGCTTTGCTCATTAGCAGGGACATGATTTCTGATCATTCAGGAGTAATGAGCTGTCCCGTGAGAGGAGACGTGAGGGATAAATAGGGACAGAGACGGGGAGTCCCGGGCTTTACAGCTCCCGGCACGCAGGTAAGTACACGGCACAATTCTATGACTGATATGTGCTGGATTTATCACCCCGTGAGATGCACCGAGGATTTGGAGGGAGGGAATAAGAAAATAAATATTCTGAATCAAATGATGTGCTAAGATACCCCCCTAATTACCCCATTACAGACCCCACCTTACAGGCAGTGAGGGGCATCCCAAATACAGCCAGTGTGAGTGGCATCCCACATTACAGGCAGTGTGAGTGGCATACCAAATACAGGCAGTGTGAGTGACATCCCAAATACAGGCAGTGTGAGGCATCCCAAATACAGGCAGTGTGAGGCATCCCAAATACAAGCAGTGTGCAGGCATTCCAAATACAAGCAGTGCAAGGTATCCCAAATACAAGCAGTGTGAGGCATCCCAAATACAGGCAGTGCGAGGCATCCCAAATACAGACAGTGTGTGGGCAACCCAAATACAGGCAGTGTGCGAGCATCTCCAATACAGACAATGTGCGGGCATTCCAAATACAAGCAGTGTGAGGCATTCCAAATACAGCCAGTATAAGGCATCCCTCATTACAGGCAGTGTGAGGCATCCCACATACAGGCAGTGTGAGGCATCCCACATACAGGCAGTGTGAGGCATCCCACATTACAGGCAGTGTGAGGCATCCCACATTACAGGCAGTGTGAGGCATCTCACATTATAGGCAGTGCGAGGCTTGCTGTTGCTGCTACTAATACCACATACATTGCTGGTGCTGCTACTACTAGCAGTATCTGGAATGGGCAAATGGATGCTGCCACTACTATGGCTGGGCCTGGGCAAATGGCTGGTGCTACTTTTACTGGGCCTGGTCCTTAGTGGCAGAAGGAATTTCAGGGATGTCTTTTCCTCTACCCCGTCCTTTGCCACCTGTTTCCTTTCAGGCGAAAAACATTGTTTATTTTTTTTTAAACTGTATGAAACACTGAGGCACAGTGTACCCCAAGTTCCCCAGCGCAGTGACAGGGGCGCTAAACCAGACAGATGTGGCCAAAAAATTAAAAGTCCCTCACTAAGTTTTCAGGATTTACAGGGTGGACTACAATGACCATCAGATCCCAGTGCAGGCAGCACACCCCCCCCCCCCCTCAGCATCCCACTGTGCCCACTTCCTTTCCTGTCGCTTTTTTTCTCCTATGCTGTGATTCTTGTGCAGGAAAATTATATAGTGTTTTTTTTAACACAAAATGTTTTTTGTGGGTGAAATATGTGCAAAAATTAAAAATATCTATTTTAAATTTTGTAGCATTTTTTTTAAAATAGAAAATGTAAGTTTTTGAGTCATATTGCATGTAAAAGCCTCATTCCATCTGATTACAATGGTACCACATACAGTATGTACACAAACTGAAAAGAGAGCGTCATGCGATTTCTAAATAATATAAATCTATTATGTGCTCTATTAAGGGTTTAAAATTGGCACAGGGTCCCCCTTTCCATCAAAACCAGCCCAGACAACCAGCATTCCCTGGGTCCTGAAGGCTTCCAGCCCGTATAGCCCTCACAGCCAGTGGGTTCTTCTGCACCCCCTTGAGAGCTGGCTGGCAGGTGACTTGCCAGCCCCTCCTACCCTGTGAACTGATACAGGGCAGGAGGGGGCTGGCAAGTTTATTAACCCCGACCCCATTACCTGCCTCCCCATAGCTCATGAAGGCTATGTGGGCTTGTAGCCATCAGGGCTGAGGGCCACTGAGGGGCTTCCAGCCTGCATAGCCATCACAGCCCGTGGGCTCTTCTGTACCCCCTTGAGCGCTGGCTGGCAGGTGACTTGCCAGCCCCTCCTGCCCTGTGAACTGATACAGGGGTCTCAGAACCCTTAACGAAGAGTTAAGGTTTTCTTCTCCTACTGTTAAGTGCATTTTCCCCTCTACAATAAAAAAAACGCTCACCTCCAGCCTGAATCCAGCGCTGGGGGTCTCATCTTCTGCCAGGGGTTCCTGAGATCCCAGTACCAGTTCACAGGGCAGGAGGGGGCTGGCAAGTTTATTAACCCCTAACCCCATTACCTGCCTCCCCATAGCTCATGAAGGCTATGTGGGCTTGTAGCCATCAGGGCTGAGGGCCACTGAGGAGCTTCCAGCCCGCATAGCCATCACAGCCCGTGGGCTCTTCTGCACCCCCCTGAGCGCTGGTTGGCAGGTGACTTGCCAGCCCCTTCTGCCCTGTGAATTGATACAGGGGTCTCAGAACCCTTAACAAACAGTTAAATGTCACACACACACACACACACACACACATACAGGCCTTGATTCACTAAAGGTAGAAAAAAAAAATTAGCGCTTGGAAAATAAATTCGCATGCGAGAATTTTTCAAACCTGGGAGCGATTCATAAAGGCAGTTGAATTAAATTCGTGTGTGCGAATTTGCAGGCGAATTTTTTTCGTGTGCAGTTGAAAATCACTTTACAACTAGAAAACTCAGTGAAAAAGTACACGAATTTACCTAAACGCTGTGTGTAAGAATTTTTCTACTGCTTCCTAATTTGTAGCAGAGCAGTACGATCCCTTGTTGCTCTTTGTTCTGTTTTGTTTTGTTTTTTTGCTTTGTTTCTGGACTTTCTAATTGATGTGGACTAGTACGTGTCATTGTTAATGTTTATTTATGTTTAATTTTGCACTTTGCATTGGTTCTGTGCATCATTTTTCGGTGATTTTGGCAGATTTTGGCAGTGTTGCTTTGCATTGCTTTACATCTATTGTTATTGTACCGATTTATTTGGGTGGTTTGTAGATTAACAGTTCTTAGTTTTGACTTTGCTCTGTGGATCCATTAATATACGAATGTGAGTGCTGCCATGAGTGTCATCATTAGCATAGATATTGGTTTGGTTGCCCCATATAGTCCTGATGTACTTACATTTCCAAACCACATTAAAGGCTTCTGTTGCATCCAGGGCCAGCTCCAGAGTCCCAGTGCGCCCCTTGTGTCACGTCACTTGTGCGGCTCTGTGAATCCCCCTGGGATGACCGGTATACTCACCACACATATTAAAGTGCACCAAAACCCAGGATTTTGACTATCTTGGGTTCTGGTCCTTGCCCCCAGGTCGCTGAAACCAACTCACTTATTCCCGGTCCTACAGCACATGCGAAGCTACTCATCCAATCAGCGAGCTCAGATCCGCTGACGTCACATCGTCTAAGGCAAGCGGCTCTGAGCGTACTGACACGCGCATCTCCTGGTACCCTCTAACAGGGAGCGTGCCCGCGTCGGCCATTCACAGATGCCTGGCGTGGGCACCACCCTGCTAGAGGGATAGCGGAAATGCAGCTCACGCATGCGTCGTTGGACTAAGAAAGAAGGTAAGTGTATGGGGCGACCTGGAGAGTTTCACGCAGTGGGGCATCCCGATTTTGGATGCCCCGTGGGGAGGGAATCGATCGACTTTAAAGTGCACCAAAACCCAGGATTTTAAATATCCCGGGTTTTGGTACTCAAATTGGGATGACCCACTATGTGAACCCCCTGGTTTGCCTGTAAAACATACTTGACTGCCAACCCAACGGCACATGCGCAGTGTGCAGGCAGTCAGTACACTTGGCTCCATTCTGCTTTGCTCAGTTGTCGAGAGGTCTCATCGGCTAAGGCCCCGATGAAGGCGAGTGCACCGATAACTGCATCCCTGTGAGCTTCCAGCTGGGGGCATGCCTGTGCCAGCTATTCACAAATCATTAATTGGAGGCTCCAAGGAGAGGGAATCAGGTGGCCCTGGAGTCTTATAGACTTCATGGCCGCTTCTGGTCCCCTTTAATGCAGGGCATAGAATTCTGTCCACAGAGCACGGCATAGAGAGCAGGGAATGAACAGCATCTGCAGTGGCCCGCACTGAATGCTGCAACAGCTGCCTTACAAGCTGAAGGTTTGTCATAATTGCACCACAGTGCTTAATGCACATTTGCCATGCATTCGTAGGTTTTAAGTATAAAGGTTTCCCCCCAGTGGTTAAGAAGTGTATTACATGTCAGGCCAATGCCACATACTGTATGTTATTTATTGGTTCCTCCAACTGTCAATTAGCTGATGCAAAGTGAAGTCTATGACTCCTCTGTCACCTGACCATTCTAACCAATGGAAGGCCAGAGGAAGCCAGTTCCCTCCAGTCAGTCAGCCCCTGGTGGGCGAAGGGGGAGCAGCTCCAGCCCCTGAGCTGGCTGCATGTGTTCCAGCTTCCTTCAGAAAACCTATTACAGGCTTAGGCCTATGCCAGCCTTATTCTCCTACTCATCTCTACCTGAAACCAGTCACCCAAGGATGTGCACAGGACAGTTCTACCTCAGTAGGATAACTTTATTGCGTAAGAAGCCTACTGTCTGGATCGTCTGGAATTTGAGGGTCTCCCGCCAGCGACCAAAACTAGTCTAGCTTCCATGCTAGTAGTCCACGCGCCTCTATGCGGTCACCGTGTACGAGAGCAGCTTCATGTTCAGTAATTCTCAAGTTAAGTAACTCAAGTCGTCTCTACCTGTGCCTTGCGGTGGGAATCTCGATCTACTGGATCAGGTCTGTAAACTCTTTTAAAAGTCTTCTAATGTCATCTCTTGATAGTACTACTACTCCCAGCATCTCTACAGCCCTAAGGCTTCAGTATAGACTCTCTCACTCTGCATCAGCAATCACTAAAGCTGTTTAAACTTACTAAAGTTACCCTGGTTGCATCCAGAGGAAAGGACATTTATTTTGATTCTTGTTCCAGCAATAAAAGCAACGTTGTTTATCCGAACCCTGGCATTGCTTTCTGTAGTGGGTGCCTTGACTAGGATACAGCGGGAACTACATTGGGTAACTATCCCTGGGGTCAAGACTACTAGCCACCAAACCCTCGAGCCATACACCGTGACAAGTGTACTCCATAGGCTATCCCCAGGGGGTTATCACACATCCCCGGTTTCCCTCCGACTGATGTGTGCGCTCCAGCACCCAGGATGTCTGTCTGAGCTCCCGCCCGAACATAAACCGGGGATGAGCTGTGGGACCACAGGCAAGATGAGTATACAGGTGATCCCTAAGGGTTTTACACAGCGGCATGGCCCATGGATAGGGATATGGCCGCATTTCTGTTAGACTGCAGAGCCAGCTGGGTTTGGGTCCACTTTAACAACAGTCTCAAATATTCCACTGTACACTGGCATTCTCCCATGGCATCCTGAGTTAGGATATCATGCTGTGTGAACCCGCCCCCCCCCAGAATATCACTATTCACTCACCCCTGCCTCGTTCCTATGGCGCATGCGCAGGCTCTCCTCCAATGCGAGGCATCGGCCGTAGCTCTCATTGACTTCAATGGAGAGCGCATGCTGGCGTATCCCCCCTGTGGCATGTGCTTGCTCCTGCCCTAGCCAATCATATAGGCTGAGACAGGAGCGGGTGCCACTGGGGATGCATCAGCGCGCACTCCCCATTAAAGTCAATGAGAGCCATTTGTTGAATGACATAGTCATGGCAGACAGCTGTCATTGGACGAAAGCCCGGGCATGCGCCGCTGGAACGAGGAAGAGGTGAGTGAATAGCGACACTCTGAGGGGGTTTCACCCATGGGGCATTGCAGGTTTTGTTCCACTTTAAAATGGACCAATCACCAGGATTTTCACTGTCCTTGCCCTACGGGCATCCTGATGTCCTGCTGTTACAAACCCCCTGATCTCCCACTCCAGTCGCCTTTCTGCTGTTCCCACAGTGCATGCGCTTATCCAATCAGTGATTTATGCCCAGCATACTAATGTATGGATTCAGCGTCGGCATAGGGAGCAGGTTTCCCTGTGGAGCGCACGTTACCATGCATTTGGACTGTCTGAATGGATGGGTGTGGGAGCGCACACATCAGCAGGAA
Organism: Gastrophryne carolinensis; assembly: GCA_027917425.1. Taxonomy (NCBI): domain Eukaryota; kingdom Metazoa; phylum Chordata; class Amphibia; order Anura; family Microhylidae; genus Gastrophryne; species Gastrophryne carolinensis. The sequence continues at coordinate 2,466,784 of CM051236.1, read as the reverse complement.
TACTGGGGAGCCTTTTAGACTCCAGGGCCTTCCATGGTGGCAACTGGTCCAGTTTACAGAGGAAGATTCGCCTGGGCAGCCATGGGGTCTAAAAGATCACTTAAAATACACGCGGGCAACATACAACCCCCGCAACCCCCACAAATACCTTTCCGTGGATCCACGCCAGATTTATGGGTCTCGGCATATCCTTGGCCTCCCTGCAGTCTGTGGTGCGCTCCCACGCTCAGGCACGGCCTAAATCACAAGTTTGAAGCGCAACACAAAAGTACCAAAAAATACTTCCAAAAACAATTCCAAGCAGCCCAGGAATCCCGTGGCACATGCACCAGCCCAAAAAAATAAAATAAACAAAAGTGGCCAAAATAATTCTAACAATCCCAGCCCATTGAAATGTATGGGATAAGGCCACACAGTGCAGGGTAAGCGCCTGGTCTGACACTGTAGGGAACTCAGCAATGGCACTGACGATAGATGGAACAATTATGAATGCACACCTTGACAATCAAATAGATTTTGCATAAGGTAAATTTATTACTATACAAAAAGATCTACTGAAAAGGGTATGGTACACATAGAAATTATGTATCAGTGACTAAGGGGAGTACACTCCTATATACACTATTTACAATATATACACAGAAAACACTATCCTGGAGGAAATGACCAGTTTGGTTGCATATGGTATCATTAGATCTATATACCAGGATTTTTGCAGGGAGAGCATACAAAGGTTAATGGTGCTGATCAAAAAATGATCTAAGAAGATGAATGGTTGCTGTACCTTTTCAACAGTATGCGAGGCACTTAGTATGCAGTATGAGTCCCTTTGTGGGGTATAAGCGCAAGGTGTCCTTTTTGAAGTGGAAGTCCAAAGAAGGAGTATCTGCTTTAGTTCAGCTTTAAGTCCCGCTGCTATAAGTCTCGCTAGTCCCGCTGACACGTGTTTCGGTTTGAAAACCTTCCTCAGAGCGTTGCTTAGGGAGGTGTCCTGATGCTGGCACCACGCTCCTCTCCAGCATCAGGACATCTCCCTAACTAAGTGTTTTAGTTTTGCAGTTTTTCGTGAAACAGTAAAAATTTGAAATTTGCATTTCAAAGTTGCTCAGGGCAATAAAAAAACACCCTGGAATGAAGATGATATATGATCATCTTCGAGAAGTGGTCCTCTGGTGAGAAGGGGGACTGAAAGGGGCAGGAGGACCACTCTGGTAAGCAAGGGGGTGACGGGGACAGAAGCGGTCCTCCTCTGATAAGCAAGGGAATAAGAGGAGTATGAGGGGGTTCTCTGGTAAGTAGGGAGGTGAGAGGGTCAGGAGGGGTCCTCTGATAAGCAAGGGTGTGGGAGGAGTATGAGGTAGTCCTCTGGTGAGTGAGAAGGTGGGGGGGGTCAGGAGGTGTCCTCTGGTGAGTAGGGAGGTGAGAGGGTCAGGAGGGATCCTCTGGTGAGCAAGGGAGTGAGAGGAGTATGAGGGGGTCCTCTGGTGAGTGGGAGGGTGAGAGAGTCTGGAGGGGTCCTATGATGAGCAAGAGAGTAAGAGGAGTATGAGGGGGTCCTCCAGTGAGTAGGGAGGTGAGAGGGTCAGGAGGGATCCTCTGGTGAGCAAGGGAGTGAGAAAAGTATGAGGGAGTCCTCTGGTGAGTAGGGAGGTGAGAGGTTCAGGAGGGGTCCTTTCAAGAGCAAGGCAGTAAGAGGAGTATGAGGGGGTTCTCTGGTGAGTGGGAAGTTGAGAGGGTCAAGAGGATTCTCTGATGAGCAAGGGAGTGAGAGGAGTATGAGGAGGTCTTCTGGTGAGTAGGGAAAGTGAGGTGGTCAGGAGGGGTCCTCTGGTGAACAAGGGCAGGTGAGGAGTATGAGGGGGGTAGAGTAAGGAGGTGAGAGGGTCAGGAGGGGTCTTATGATGAGCAAGGAAGTGAGAAAAGCATGAGGGTCAGGAGGGATCCTCTCATAAATAAGGGAGTAAGAGGAGTATGAGGGGGTCCACTGGTGAGTGGGAAGGTGAGAAGAGGTTAAAGAGGGTCACTATTGCCATTTCTAAATTATATTTTTGTCATTTTTTGTCTTGCAGATAACTATGGTTCCGTCAGACCTCAACAAAAGCTCAGACTACTCCCACACAGACTTTATTCTCTTTGGCTTTCCAGAGGTAACAAAGCTCCGCCCCCTGCTAGCCCTTCCCTTCTCCCTCATCTATGCGGTGATACTGAGCAGTAATTCGGCGGTCATGATGGTGATCGCGCTGGAGAAAAGCCTCCACATGCCGATGTACATCCTCATCTTTTCTCTTCTGGCCTCCAGCGTTGTCTATACCACGGCCATCGTGCCCAAGATGCTCCTGCAACTGTTTGGCCTGGACCAGATCACTTTAGCCGGGTGCGTGTGGCAGATCTTTACTGTGTATTTGAGCGTCATTGTCGAGATGATTGTCCTTCTTCTGATGGCCGTGGACAGGTATTTAGCGATCCGCCAGCCATTACATTACCATACAATCATCATCAAGCAGTTTCTTGTGGTTGCAACATTCACTGGTTTGGTACGTTTCTGCTTTTTTTTGTTGCCTCTAGTCATCATGGTGGCCCAGGTCCAGTACTGCAGGTCCAATGTGATCTATCACTTCTTCTGTGAGAATATGATGCTCTTCAGAATGGCGTGTGGAGGAAACATTGCTCAGATTACAGGACTGCTCGTGAGGCTTTTCGTCACACTGTGTGACACTGCCATTATCTTAATTTCCTACCTAAATGTTCTTCAGTCTGTCCGAAAGATTGCAGTGGGAACGGCTCGGAATAAAGCTTTCCATACATGCAGTACTCACCTCGCTGTTGTGACAATCCTCTACTCATTGGGATTCGTAATATCTATTTTGTACCTGCCAGGCATGCCGGCCTCCTACAACCTGCAAAATATCTTAAGCGCTATCTACTTTCTATTACCGGCCACTGTTAATCCATTTATCTACGGGATTCGAATGGAGAAGATCAAGCACAGCTTACTCAACCACTGGAGGAAGAACAACTGGAGCTCCATTGAGCACAAAAGCCAACGAGACTGATGATATGTAAATGTACTGTAGGAGTTTTTGTTCTACGTATCATTGAACCTCGAAAATACATTTTTATACAAATTATAAGTTTGGTGGACCTGCCATCCGGGCCATAGGCTTTGGGATAAAACAGGTCAAATAGGCTCAGAAGTCACTGGGATTCACTTGACTATCACTCATCTGCTGACCATACTATCATTATTTCCAGGCTCAGTTTCTCAACTCAAAAAAGTGTTCTGAGACTTTTCCTTACCACTACCTGAGTCATTAAACCTAGACACTGGAGGTCTATTTTAGTACCTTCTATGAAAGACTGGGTTCTAGAGATTGAATCTGCCAGGTGTATTAAGCAATTGATCTGACATGACAAATGGACAAGCTGGTCTAAAGAGACTCACCCTCTATGAAGGGTCTTTTGGGCAAATACCACCTTGAACCCTGTCTTATACACCACTGTGATGCCTTCAAGCCCTTTCTGAGGTATTGAGTCAACTGCAGCAACTTTGCACATTTTTCTCCCGTTTCTCTACTCTTTTCTGCTCTCTCTGTTCTTCCTTATCTATCATTGTAAGGCCTTCAAGCCCTCTCTGAGACATTGAGCAGACTGCAGCAATGTTGAACTTTCTTGACTCAACTTTCTCTCTGTTCTTCCTTTCCTTACTTGCATTAGTCGGCACTAAATTTGCAACCAAATATTAATCATTTCCTTTCCAAGGCTCCAGACAATAAATTGACCTGGCAGTTGCCTTTTTTGCCCTTATACTCTTCCATGAAACCTGGGAAAATTGTGATACACGAACAGCCTTGGATAGACATTATATCTTAAAACTGACTGATTGGAAAACATTCCACTACATCTTCTAAAAATTCCAAAAAAGTTCTAAATCTTATCGTTGGCATAAAAAATCTTGGGTAAATAACCGTGCCCTATGTTACCCAACAGGAGAGGCTGGTCTGGGAACTTAAATTATACTATCAAGCGAAAAAAAAACTGGGTTGGAATTCAAACTCGGGTTCCTACTGCCTAAATTGCCACAGTGTGGCATTCCCCCTCCCATTACTATAGGCAGTGTGACATTCCCCCTCCCATTCCCCATATAGGCAGTGTGACATTCCCCCTCCCATTCCCCATATAGGCAGTGTGACATTTCCTCTCCCATTCCCCATATAGGCAGTGTGGCATTCCCCCTCCCATTCCCCATATAGACAGTGTGACATCCCCCCTCCCATTCCCCATATAGGCAGTGTGACATCCCCCCTCCCATTCCCCATATAGACAGTGTGACATCCCCCCTCCCATTCCCCATATAGGCAGTGTGACATCCCCCCTCCCATTCCTCATATAGGCAGTGTGTCATTCCCCCTCCCATTCCCCATATAGGCAGTGTGGCATTCCCCCCTCCCATTCCCCATATAGGCAGTGTGACATTCCCCCTCCCATTCCCCATATAGGCAGTGTGGCATTCCCCCTCCCATTGCCCATATAGGCAGTGTGGCATTCCCCCTCTCATTCCCCATATAGACAGTGTGACACCCCCCCCCTCCCATTCCCCATATAGGCAGTGTGGCATTCCCCCTCTCATTCCCCATATAGACAGTGTGACACCCCCCCTCCCATTCCCCATATAGGCAGTGTGATATTCCCCCTCCCATTCCCCATATAGGCAAAGTGGCATTCCCCCCTCCCATTCCCCATATAGGCAGTGTGACATTCCCCCTCCCATTCCCCATATAGGCAGTGTGACATTCCCCCTCCCATTCCCCATATAGGCAGTGCGGCATTCCCCCCTCCCATTCCCCATATAGGCAGTGTGGCATCCCCCCTCCCATTCCCCATATAGACAGTGTGACATTCCCCCCTCCCATTCCCCATATAGGCAGTGTGACATTCCCCCTCCCATTCCCCATATAGGCAGTGTGACATTCCCCCCTCCCATTCCCCATATAGGCAGTGTGACATTCCCCCTCCCATTCCCCATATAGGCAGTGTGACATTCCCCCTCCCATTCCCCATATAGGCAGTGTGACATTCCCCCCTCCCATTCCCCATATAGGCAGTGTGACATTCCCCCTCCCATTCCCCATATAGGCAGTGTGACATTCCCCCCTCCCATTCCCCATATAGGCAGTGTGACATTCCCCCTCCCATTCCCCATATAGGCAGTGTGGCATTCCCCCTCCCATTCCTCATATAGGCAGTGTGGCATTCCCCCTCCCATTCCCCATATAGGCAGTGTGACATTCCCCCCTCCCATTCCCCATATAGACAGTGTGACATTCCCCCTCCCATTCCCCATATAGGCAGTGTGACATCCCCCCCTCCCATTCCCCATATAGACAGTGTGACATTCCCCCTCCCATTCCCCATATAGGCAGTGTGACATTCCCCCCTCCCATTCCCCATATAGACAGTGTGACATTCCCCCTCCCATTCCCCATATAGGCAGTGTGACATTCCCCCTCCCATTCCCCATATAGGCAGTGTGACATCCCCCCCTCCCATTCCCCATATAGACAGTGTGACATTCCCCCTCCCATTCCCCATATAGGCAGTGTGACATTCCCCCTCCCATTCCCATAAGCAGTGTGGCATTCCCCCCTCCCATTCCCTATATAGGCAGTGTGACATTCCCCCTCCCATTCCCATAAGCAGTGTGGCATTCCCCCCTCCCATTCCCTATATAGACAGTGTGGCATTCCCCCCTCCCATTCCCTATATAGGCAGTGTGACATTCCCCCCCTCCTATTCCCCATATAGGCAGTGTGACATTCCCCCCTCCCATTCCCCATATAGGCAGTGTGACATTCCCCTTCCCATTCCCCATATAGGCAGTGTGGCATCCCCCCTCCCATTCTCCATATAGGCAGTGTGACATTCCCCTTCCCATTCCCCATATAGGCAGTGTGACATTCCCCCTCCCATTCCCCATATAGGCAGTGTGACATCCCCCCCTCCCATTCCCCATATAGGCAGTGTGACATCTCCCCCTCCCATTCCCCATATAGGCAGTGTGGCATTCCCCCCTCCCATTCCCCATATAGGCAGTGTGACATTCCCCCTCCCATTCCCCATATAGGCAGTGTGACATTCCCCTCCCATTCCCCATATAGGCAGTGTGTCATTCCCCCTCCCATTCCCCATATAGGCAGTGTGTCATTCCCCCTCCCATTCCCCATATAGGCAGTGTGTCATTCCCCCTCCCATTCCCCATATAGGCAGTGTGACATTCCCCCTCCCATTCCCCATATAGGCAGTGTGTCATTCCGTCTCCCATTCCCCATATAGGCAGTGTGTCATTCCCCCCTCCCATTCCCCATATAGGCAGTGTGTCATTCCCCCTCCCATTCCCCATATAGGCAGTGTGTCATTCCCCCCTCCCATTCCCCATATAGGCAGTGTGTCATTCCCCCTCCCATTCCCCATATAGGCAGTGTGACATTCCCCCTCCCATTCCCCATATAGGCAGTGTGACATCCCCCTCCCATTCCCCATATAGGCAGTGTGTCATTCCCCCTCCCATTCCCCATATAGGCAGTGTGACATTCCCCCTCCCATTCCCCATATAGGCAGTGTGTCATTCCCCCTCCCATTCCCCATATAGGCAGTGTGACATTCCCCCTCCCATTCCCCATATAGGCAGTGTGGCATTCCCCCCTCCCATTCCCCATATAGGCAGTGTGACATTTCCCCTCCCATTCCCCATATAGGCAGTGTGTCATTCCCCCTCCCATTCCCCATATAGGTAGTGTGGCATTCCCCCCTCCCATTCCCCATATTGGCAGTGTGTCATTCCCCCTCCCATTCCCCATATAGGCAGTGTGACATTCCCCCTCCCATTCCCCATATAGGCAGTGTGACATTCCCCCTCCCATTCCCCATATAGGCAGTGTGGCATTCCCCCTACAATTCCCCATATAGGCAGTGTGGCATTCCCCCTCCCATTCCCCATATAGGCAGTGTGGCATTCCCCTCCCATTCCCCATATAGGCAGTGTGACATTCCCTCCTCCCATTCCCCATATAGGCAGTGTGACATTCCCTCCTCCCATTCCCCATATAGGCAGTGTGGCATTCCCCCTCCCATTCCCCATATAGGCAGTGTGGCATTCCCCTCCCATTCCCCATATAGGCAGTGTGACATTCCCTCCTCCCATTCCCCATATAGGCAGTGTGACATTCCCCCCTCCCATTCCCCATATAGGCAGTGTGACATTCCCCCCTCCCATTCCCAATATAGGCAGTGTGACATTCCCCCTCCCATTCCCCATATAGGCAGTGTGACATTCCCCCTCCCATTCCCCATATAGGCAGTGTGACATTCCCCCTCCCATTCCCCATATAGGCAGTGTGACATTCCCCCTCCCATTCCCCATATAGGCAGTGTGACATTCCCCCTCCCATTCCCCATATAGGCAGTGTGACATTCCCCCCTCCCATTCCCCATATAGGCAGTGTGACATTCCCCCTCCCATTCCCCATATAGGCAGTGTGACATTCCCCCTCCCATTCCCCATATAGGCAGTGTGACATTCCCCCTCCCATTCCCCATATAGGCAGTGTGGCATTCCCCCTCCAATTCCCCATATAGGCAGTGTGTCATTCCCCTCCCATTCCCCATATAGGCAGTGTGGCATTCCCCCTCCAATTCCCCATATAGGCAGTGTGGCATTCCCCTCCCATTCCCCATATAGGCAGTGTGGCATTCCCCCTCCAATTCCCCATATAGGCAGTGTGTCATTCCCCTCCCATTCCCCATATAGGCAGTGTGACATTCCCTCCTCCCATTCCCCATATAGGCAGTGTGACATTCCCTCCTCCCATTCCCCATATAGGCAGTGTGGCATTCCCCTCCCATTCCCCATATAGGCAGTGTGGCATTCCCCTCCCATTCCCCATATAGGCAGTGTGGCATTCCCCCTCCCATTCCCCATATAGGCAGTGTGGCATTCCCCCCTCCCATTCCCCATATAGGCAGTGTGGCATTCCGCCCTCCCATTCCCCATATAGGCAGTGTGACATTCCCCCTCCCATTCCCCATATAGGCAGTGTGACATTCCCCCTCCCATTCCCCATATAGGCAGTGTGACATTCCCTCCTCCCATTCCCCATATAGGCAGTGTGTCATTCCCCTCCCATTCCCCATATAGGCAGTGTGGCATTCCCCCTCCCATTCCCCATATAGGCAGTGTGTCATTCCCCTCCCATTCCCCATATAGGCAGTGTGTCATTCCCCTCCCATTCCCCATATAGGCAGTGTGGCATTCCCCCTCCCATTCCCCATATAGACAGTGTGGCATTCCCCCTCCCATTCCCCATATAGGCAGTGTGTCATTCCCCTCCCATTCCCCATATAGGCAGTGTGGCATTCCCCCTCCCATTCCCCATATAGGCAGTGTGGCATTCCCCCCTCCCATTCCCCATATAGGCAGTGTGACATTCCCCCCTCCCATTCCCCATATAGGCAGTGTGGCATTCCCCCCTCCCATTCCCCATATAGGCAGTGTGACATTCCCCCCTCCCATTCCCCATATAGGCAGTGTGACATCCCCCCTCCCATTCCCCATATAGGCAGTGTGACATCCCCCCTCCCATTCCCCATATAGGCAGTGTGGCATTCCCCCCTCCCATTCCCCATATAGGCAGTGTGACATTCCCCCTCCCATTCCCCATATAGGCAGTGTGACATTCCCCCCTCCCATTCCCCATATAGGCAGTGTGGCATTCCCCCTCCCATTCCCCATATAGGCAGTGTGACATTCCCCCCTCCCATTCCCCATATAGGCAGTGTGACATTCCCCTCCCATTCCCCATATAGGCAGTGTGACATTCCTCCTCCCATTCCCCATATAGGCAGTGTGACATTCCCCCTCCCATTCCCCATATAGGCAGTGTGACTTTCCCCCTCCCATTCCCCATATAGGCAGTGTGACATTCCCCCCTCCCATTCCCCATATAGGCAGTGTGACATTCCTCCCTCCCATTCCCCATATAGGCAGTGTGACATTCCCCTCCCATTCCCCATATAGGCAGTGTGACATTCCTCCTCCCATTCCCCATATAGGCAGTGTGACATTCCCCCTCCCATTCCCCATATAGGCAGTGTGACTTTCCCCCTCCCATTCCCCATATAGGCAGTGTGACATTCCCCCCTCCCATTCCCCATATAGGCAGTGTGTCATTCCTCCTCCCATTCCCCATATAGGCAGTGTGGCATTCCTCCCTCCCATTCCCCATATAGGCAGTGTGTCATTCCTCCTCCCATTCCCCATATAGGCAGTGTGTCATTCCTCCTCCCATTCCCCATATAGGCAGTGTGTCATTCCTCCTCCCATTCCCCATATAGGCAGTGTGGCATTCCTCCCTCCCATTCCCCATATAGGCAGTGTGTCATTCCTCCTCCCATTCCCCATATAGGCAGTGTGTCATTCCTCCTCCCATTCCCCATATAGGCAGTGTGGCATCCCCCCTCCCATTCCCCATATAGGCAGTGTGACATTCCCCCTCCCATTCCCCATATAGGCAGTGTGACATTCCCCCTCCCATTCTCCATATAGGCAGTGTGGCATCCCCCCTCCCATTCTCCATATAGGCAGTGTGACATTCCCCCCTCCCATTCTCCATATAGGCAGTGTGACATTCCCCCTCCCATTCTCCATATAGGCAGTGTGACATTCCCCCTCCCATTCTCCATATAGGCAGTGTGGCATCCCCCCTCCCATTCTCCATATAGGCAGTGTGGCATCCCCCCTCCCATTCCCCATATAGACAGTGTGACATTCCCCCCTCCCATTCCCCATATAGGCAGTGTGACATTCCTCCTCCCATTCCCCATATAGGCAGTGTGACATTCCCCCTCCCATTCTCCATATAGGCAGTGTGACATTCCTCCCTCCCATTCCCCATATAGGCAGTGTGTCATTCCTCCTCCCATTCCCCATATAGGCAGTGTGGCATTCCTCCCTCCCATTCCCCATATAGGCAGTGTGTCATTCCTCCTCCCATTCCCCATATAGGCAGTGTGTCATTCCTCCTCCCATTCCCCATATAGGCAGTGTGGCATCCCCCCTCCCATTCCCCATATAGGCAGTGTGACATTCCCCCTCCCATTCCCCATATAGGCAGTGTGACATTCCCCCTCCCATTCTCCATATAGGCAGTGTGGCATCCCCCCTCCCATTCTCCATATAGGCAGTGTGACATTCCCCCCTCCCATTCTCCATATAGGCAGTGTGACATTCCCCCTCCCATTCCCCATATAGGCAGTGTGACATTCCCCCTCCCATTCCTCATATAGGCAGTGTGACATTCCCCCTCCCATTCCCCATATAGGCAGTGTGACATTCCCTCCTCCCATTCCCCATATAGGCAGTGTGACATTCCCCCTCCCATTCTCCATATAGGCAGTGTGACATTCCCCCTCCCATTCTCCATATAGGCAGTGTGGCATCCCCCCTCCCATTCTCCATATAGGCAGTGTGGCATCCCCCCTCCCATTCCCCATATAGACAGTGTGACATTCCCCCCTCCCATTCCCCATATAGGCAGTGTGACATTCCTCCTCCCATTCCCCATATAGGCAGTGTGACATTCCCCCTCCCATTCCCCATATAGGCAGTGTGGCATTCCCCCTCCCATTCCCCATATAGGCAGTGTGACATTCCCCCTCCCATTCCCCATATAGGCAGTGTGGCATTCCCCCTCCCATTCCCCATATAGGCAGTGTGACATTCCCCCTCCCATTCTCCATATACGCAGTGTGACATTCCCCCTCCCATTCTCCATATAGGCAGTGTGACATTCCCCCTCCCATTCTCCATATAGGCAGTGTAACATTCCCCCTCCCATTCCCCATATAGGCAGTGTGACATTCCCCCCTCCCATTCCCCATATAGGCAGTGTGACATTCCCCCCTCCCATTCCCCATATAGGCAGTGTGACATTCCCCCTCCCATTCCCCATATAGGCAGTGTGACATTCCCCCCTCCCATTCCCCATATAGGCAGTGTGACATTCCCCTCTCCCATTCCCCAGATAGGCAGTGTGGCATTCCCCTCCCATTCCCCATATAGGCAGTGTGACATCCCCCCTCCCATTCCCCATATAGGCAGTGTGACATTCCCCCTCCCATTCCCCATATAGGCAGTGTGACATTCCCCTCCCATTCCCCAGATAGGCAGTGTGACATTCCCCTCCCATTCCCCAGATAGGCAGTGTGACATTCCCCTCCCATTCCCCATATAGGCAGTGTGGCATTCCCCCTCCCATTCCCCATATAGGCAGTGTGGCATTCCCCCTCCCATTCCCCATATAGGCAGTGTGACATTCCCCTCCCATTCCCCATATAGGCAGTGTGACATTCCCCCTCCCATTCCCCATATAGGCAGTGTGACATTCCCCCTCCCATTCCCCATATAGGCAGTGTGGCATTCCCCCCTCCCATTCCCCATATAGGCAGTGTGGCATCCCCCCTCCCATTCTCCATATAGGCAGTGTGACATTCCCCCTCCCATTCCCCATATAGACAGTGTGGCATTCCCCCTCCCATTCCCCATATAGGCAGTGTGGCATTCCCCCTCCCATTCCCCATATAGACAGTGTGGCATTCCCCCTCCCATTCCCCATATAGGCAGTGTGGCATTCCCCCTCCCATTCCCCATATAGGCAGTGTGGCATTCCCCCTCCCATTCCCCATATAGGCAGTGTGGCATTCCCCCCTCCCATTCCCCATATAGGCAGTGTGGCATTCCTCCTCCCATTCCCCATATAGGCAGTGTGACATTCCTCCTCCCATTCCCCATATAGGCAGTGTGACATTCCCCTCCCATTCCCCATATAGGCAGTGTGACATTCTCCCCTCCCATTCCCCATATAGGCAGTGTGACATTCCCCTCCCATTCCCCATATAGGCAGTGTGGCATTCCCCCTCCCATTCCCCATATAGGCAGTGTGGCATTCCCCCTCCCATTCCCCATATAGACAGTGTGGCATTCCTCCTCCCATTCCCCATATAGGCAGTGTGACATTCCCCTCCCATTCCCCATATAGGCAGTGTGGCATTCCCCCCTCCCATTCCCCATATAGTCAGTGTGGCATTCTCCCCTCCCATTCCCCATATAGGCAGTGTGACATTCCCCTCCCATTCCCCATATAGGCAGTGTGGCATTCCCCCTCCCATTCCTCATATAGGCATTGTGGCATTCCCCCTGTAGCGATAACCCTTATCGCCGGAGGGCTTCACCGCCCGAGACGTCCTTTTCCCAATCGTAAGAGGTGCTGCTGGAATTCCAGAGTCATCCGTGAGGAACCAGGAACAGCCCTTACAAGGGCTAGTGAATTGTAATATAGCGTTTCCCCCAATAAGAGACAGAACTCAGTATTGAGGGTGAAGGTGAAGTGTCTTTATTAGTGCCACTCTAGGCCTTATATACACAAGTCTCCATGCAATGACAACCACACTGACCAATAGCAGCAGGGCACACAATCCCTCAACTCTGCCGGTGACGCAATCAGTAGAACAATAGCAGGCTGTAATACAATCAATCAGGACAATGCCATTGACTGTGACGTAATCAACAATACACAATGGCAGTCAAAATACAATGACATTGCCTGTAACAGTATCAAAATACAATTACATTGTCTGGAACCTAATTAAGAAAAGGCCAGTGAATGACCCGGTGGGCAACTGAATAGTGATGACATCCAAAAGACAGAGCCTCTGTCACAATGCCCCCTTTTTGTGGAACACCCGGCAGACCCGGATTGACCCTGTTCGGGTTAACGTGGGGCTGTCCGGACTCTTGTTATGGGCAGAGTTCTGTGTAAGGACAAGTCTGCAAATAGTGAGTAACCGGACTAAACATTGCTGTGGGCTGTACATAGGAATCGGTCATGGGTGGGGTCCAAACACTGGGATATTGTGGCGCTGGTGAGTTCAGCACCAAAGTCCTTGGTTGGATGTGTGCACAGGTGCTCTGCTTTCTTATAGCTGGCCCAAGTTTCAATCTCTTTCCATGGAAGCTGATCGGAGAATCCACAATTTTCTGCACATCTACATCATCGTAAAAGTAGACAAAACCATAACCCTTAGAAACGCCAGAGGCATCCCTAATAATTTTGACATTCTTTACAGCGCCATACTTTGAAAAAACATCCTTAATTTCAGGCTGATTAATCCGACGGCCAATGCCCCCAACAAAAATAGTGTTTGGCATAAGTTTCCCTTCTGGAAGGACGTAACCTGATGGCTGATCCTCTTCTTGGCTTCTTGTAACAGACATGACGTGATGCAGACGAAACCCCTGGGTCTCCCCGACCAGTGGGCTGGAGTCGGCAGCTTGAGCTGGAGCCCGGGTTGTAACAGGGTTGACGCTGGCTGGTCCAGAGGTAGCGTAGGCAGAAGTCATTGGTCCTAGATCCCAATAGTACTTCTGCTGGTAAGTTGTCCATAAGTCCCACCTGTACCCTGCCGGATCCAGCGCCCCAGTCAAGATGTGCTCGGGCGGTGGGGAGTCGAAACACAGCTCCTCCCGCCACCCTTACTGCAACGGTGTGTCCAGTGCGGTCTTTGTTCTTGACCAAATGAGGTTGGAGCAAGGTAAGTGTGGCTCCGGTGTCGCGTAATCCTTGCGCGGTGCGCCCATTGACTCGTACCTCCTGGCAATGGTGCTGTCGGTTGTCTTGGATGGCCGCTTGTACGGGATCAGCTTCATACAGTACCCCCAGATACTCTTCCGAACTGCTCTCAGCTTCCAAACAGTGTGCTACAGGAGTACGGGAGGTGGAAGGTTGCTTTTGCCCCCACGTGTTTCGGGGAGGCTCTAGGGCGCAATCACTGCGATAATGTCCCCATTGTTTGCAACGATGGCACTGAACTGTGGAGAGGTTCGGTTGCTGCGCTGGCCTATGTGGCCCAGAGTCACGAGTTGGCGCTGAAGCCACAGGTGCTTGAAATTTGATGGGAGGTTGTGGTTTTGGAGCGGACTGTTCTGTCCGGCGCGCATCGGTGTACTCGTCGGCTAGACGAGCAGCCTCAGGTAGCGTTAGAGGCCTCCGGTCACGTACCCACTCTCTTAGCTCTGGTTGCAGGGCATTGAGAAAATGTTCTAGTAAAAACAACTGTAGTACATCCTCAGCGGTCGTGGCTTTGCATCCAGTGACCCAGTGTGATGCTGTACGATGGAGGCGACATGCCCACTCCGTGTAAGAATCCCCTCCCTTCTTTTGGGATTCACGAAATCGTCGCCTGTAGGCTTCCGGGGTGACAGCGTACCGGGCTAACAAAGCCTCCTTTACCAGATGGTAGTGTGGTAAGTCCGCATCAGGGATGGCCCGGAAAGCATCGGAAGCTTTCCCAGATAGTTTCCCTGATAATATGGTGACCCATTCCTCCGTGGGTACCCGGTGTAAAGCGCACTGGCGTTCAAAATCGGCCAAAAATCCGTCAATCTCGTCGTCACTTTCCTGGAAGGACTTAAATGCTGCAAATGGAATCTTTCTCCCCCCAGTGTAACTGAGGCTGAGAGGCTGCTGGGTTGAAAGTCGCCGATCTTCCCTTCGCTTACTGGCCTCTGCCTCCGCTGCGGCGAAGACTCGGTCGATCAGTTCCTGTGATGGATTCGGGCCATAGAACGACTATCTGTTCCGAACCGCTTGAACAAGAGCAGCGTCTTCATCGATCTCTATATTGGTTTCAGTCCTCACTGCTGCATGATCCATTTCGATCAGCTCGGCTATCAGTTCCCGACGTGGGCGGTTGCTAGCTGACCTTCCCCGGCTCTCAAGTAGATCCTTCAGGGTCAGCCTTTTCAACTTGTCCTACTGACTCTCCATCAGGGTAGCACTCTCTCTGGGTACAAAGGACCATCCCACCGCTGCCACCAATTGTAGCGATAACCCTTATCGCCGGAGGGCTTCACCGCCCGAGACGTCCTTTTCCCAATCGTAAGAGGTGCTGCAGGAATCCCAGAGTCGTCCGTGAGGAAACAGGAACAGCCCTTACAAGGGCTAGTGAATTGTAATATAGCGTTTCCCCCAATAAGAGACAGAACTCAGTATTGAGGGTGAAGGTGAAGTGTCTTTATTAGTGCCACTCTAGGCCTTATATACACAAGTCTCCATGCAATGACAACCACACTGACCAATAGCAGCAGGGCACACAATCCCTCAACTCTGCCGGTGACGCAATCAGTAGAACAATAGCAGGCTGTAATTTAATCAATCAGGACAATGCCATTGACTGTGACGTAATCAACAATACACAATGGCAGTCAAAATACAATGACATTGCCTGTAACAGTATCAAAATACAATTACATTGTCTGGAACCTAATTAAGAAAAGGCCAGTGAATGACCCGGTGGGCAACTGAATAGTGATGACATCCAAAAGACAGAGCCTCTGTCACACCCCCTCCCATTCCTCATATAGGCAGTGTGGCATTCTCCCCTCCCATTCCCCATATAGGCAGTGTGACATTCCCCTCCCATTCCCCATATAGGCAGTGTGACATTCCCCTCCCATTCCCCATATAGGCAGTGTGACATCCCCCCTCCCATTCCCCATATAGGCAGTGTGTCATTCCCCTCCCATTCCCCATATAGTCAGTGTGGCATTCTCCCCTCCCATCCCCCATATAGGCAGTGTGACATTCCCCCCTCCCATTCCCCATATAGGCAGTGTGACATTCCCCCCTCCCATTCCCCATATAGGCAGTGTGGCATTCCCCCCTCCCATTCCCCATATAGGCAGTGTGACATTTCCCCCTCCCATTCCCCATATAGGCAGTGTGGCATTCCCCCCTCCCATTCCCCATATAGGCAGTGTGGCATTCCCCCTCCCATTCCCCATATAGTCAGTGTGGCATTCTCCCCTCCCATCCCCCATATAGGCAGTGTGACATTCCCCCCTCCCAATCCCCATATAGGCAGTGTGACATTCCCCCTCCCAT
This sequence comes from Gastrophryne carolinensis, assembly GCA_027917425.1. Taxonomy (NCBI): domain Eukaryota; kingdom Metazoa; phylum Chordata; class Amphibia; order Anura; family Microhylidae; genus Gastrophryne; species Gastrophryne carolinensis. The sequence goes on along the minus strand of CM051236.1, from coordinate 2,450,792 downwards.
TCCCCATATAGGCAGTGTGGCATTCCCCCTCCCATTCCTCATATAGGCAGTGTGACATTCCCCCTCCCATTCCCCATATAGGCAGTGTGGCATTCCCCCTCCAATTCCCCATATAGACAGTGTGACATTCCCCCTCCCATTCCCCATATAGTCAGTGTGGCATTCTCCCCTCCCATCCCCCATATAGGCAGTGTGACATTCCCCCCTCCCAATCCCCATATAGGCAGTGTGACATTCCCCCTCCCATTCCCCATATAGGCAGTGTGGCATTCCCCCTCCCATTCCTCATATAGGCAGTGTGACATTCCCCTCCCATTCCCCATATAGGCAGTGTGGCATTCCCCCTCCCATTCCCCATATAGGCAGTGTGACATTCCCCCCTCCCATTCCCCATATAGTCAGTGTGGCATTCTCCCCTCCCATCCCCCATATAGGCAGTGTGACATTCCCCCCTCCCATTCCCCATATAGGCAGTGTGGCATCCCCCCCTCCCATTCCCCATATAGGCAGTGTGACATTCCCCCCTCCCATTTCTCATATAGGCAGTGTGGCATCCCCCCTTCCATTCCCCATATAGGCAGTGTGGCATTCCCCCTCCCATTCCCCATATAGGCAGTGTGGCATTCCCCCTCCCATTCCCCATATAGGCAGTGTGACATTCCCCCTCCCATTCCCCATATAGGCAGTGTGACATTCCCCCTCCCATTCCCCATATAGGCAGTGTGGCATTCCCCCTCCCATTCCCCATATAGGCAGTGTGACATTCCCCCTCCCATTCCCCATATAGGCAGTGTGACATTCCCCCTCCCATTCCCCATATAGGCAGTGTGGCATTCCCCCTCCCATTCCCCATATAGGCAGTGTGACATTCCCCCTCCCATTCCCCATATAGGCAGTGTGACATTCACCCTCCCATTCCCCATATAGGCAGTGTGGCATTCCCCCTCCCATTCCTCATATAGGCAGTGTGGCATCCCCCCCCTCCCATTCCCCATATAGGCAGTGTGACATTCCCCCTCCCATTCCCCATATAGGCAGTGTGACATTCCCCCTCCCATTCCCCATATAGGCAGTGTGACATTCCCCCCTCCCATTCCCCATATAGGCAGTGTGTCATTCCCCCCTCCCATTCCCCATATAGGCAGTGTGACATTCCCCCTCCCATTACCCATATAGGCAGTGTGACATTCCCCCTCCCATTCCTCATATAGGCAGTGTGGCATCCCCCCTCCCATTCTCCATATAGGCAGTGTGACATCCCCCCTCCCATTCCCCATATAGGCAGTGTGGCATTCCCCTCCCATTCCCCATATAGGCAGTGTGACATTCCCCCTCCCATTCCCCATATAGGCAGTGTGGCATTCCCCCTCCCATTCCCCATATAGGCAGTGTGACATTCCCCCTCCCATTCCCCATATAGGCAGTGTGACATTCCCCCCTCCCATTCCCCATATAGGCAGTGTGACATTCCCCCTCCCATTCCCCATATAGGCAGTGTGGCATCCCCCCCCTCCCATTCCCCATATAGGCAGTGTGACATTCCCCCTCCCATTCCCCATATAGGCAGTGTGGCATCCCCCCCCTCCCATTCCCCATATAGGCAGTGTGACATCCCCCCTCCCATTCCCCATATAGGCAGTCTGGCATCCCCCCCTCCCAATCTCCATAGAGGCAGTGTGACATTCCCCCCTCCCATTCCCCATATAGGCAGTGTGTCATTCCCCCTCCAATTCCCCATATAGGCAGTGTGACATTCCCCCTCCCATTCCCCATATAGGCAGTGTGACATTCCCCCTCCCATTCCCCATATAGGCAGTGTGGCATTCCCCCTCCCATTCCTCATATAGGCAGTGTGACATTCCCCTCCCATTCCCCATATAGGCAGTGTGGCATTCCCCTCCCATTCCCCATATAGGCAGTGTGACATTCCCCTCCCATTCCCCATATAGGCAGTGTGGCATTCCCCTCCCATTCCTCATATAGGCAGTGTGACATTCCCCCTCCCATTCCCCATATAGGCAGTGTGACATTCCCCCTCCCATTCCCCATATAGGCAGTGTGGCATTCCCCCTCCCATTCCTCATATAGGCAGTGTGACATTCCCCTCCCATTCCCCATATAGGCAGTGTGACATTCCCCTCCCATTCCCCATATAGGCAGTGTGGCATTCCCCTCCCATTCCCCATATAGTCAGTGTGGCATTCTCCCCTCCCATCCCCCATATAGGCAGTGTGACATTCCCCTCCCATTCCCCATATAGGCAGTGTGGCATTCCCCTCCCATTCCCCATATAGGCAGTGTGGCATTCCCCCTCCCATTCCCCATATAGTCAGTGTGACATTCCCCCTCCCATCCCCCATATAGGCAGTGTGACATTCCCCCTCCCATTCCCCATATAGGCAGTGTGACACCCCCTCCCATTCCCCATATAGGCAGTGTGACACCCCCTCCCATTCCCCATATAGGCAGTGTGACATTCCCCCTCCCATTTCTCATATAGGCAGTGTGGCATCCCCCCTCCCATTCCCCATATAGACAGTGTGACATTCCCCCTCCCATTCCCCATATAGGCAGTGTTTCATTCCCCTCCCATTCCCCATATAGGCAGTGTGGCATTCTCCCCTCCCATCCCCCATATAGGCAGTGTGACATTCCCCCCTCCCATTCCCCATATAGGCAGTGTGACATTCCCCCCTCCCATTTCTCATATAGGCAGTGTGGCATCCCCCCTTCCATTCCCCATATAGGCAGTGTGGCATTCCTCCTCCCATTCCCCATATAGGCAGTGTGACATTCCCCCTCCCATTCCCCATATAGGCAGTGTGACATCCCCCCTCCCATTCCCCATATAGGCAGTGTGACATTCCCCCCTCCCATTCCCCATATAGGCAGTGTGACATTCCCCCTCCCATTCCCCATATAGGCAGTGTGACATTCCCCCTCCCATTCCCCATATAGGCAGTGTGACATTCCCCTCCCATTCCCCATATAGGCAGTGTGGCATCCCCCCCCTCCCATTCCCCATATAGGCAGTGTGACATTCCCCCTCCCATTCCCCATATAGGCAGTGTGGCATCCCCCCCCTCCCATTCCCCATATAGGCAGTGTGACATCCCCCCTCCCATTCCCCATATAGGCAGTCTGGCATCCCCCCCTCCCATTCCCCATATAGGCAGTGCGGCATCCCCCCCTCCCATTCCCCATATAGGCAGTGTGACATTCCCCCCTCCCATTCCCCATATAGGCAGTGTGGCATCCCCCCCTCCCATTCCCCATATAGGCAGTGTGACATTCCCCCTCCCATTCCCCATATAGGCAGTGTGGCATCCCCCCCTCCCATTCCCCATATAGGCAGTGTGACATTCCCCTCCCATTCCCCATATAGGCAGTGTGGCATCCCCCCTCCCATTCCCCATATAGGCAGTGTGGCATTCCCCCTCCCATTCCCCATATAGGCAGTGTGGCATCCCCCCTCCCATTCCCCATATAGGCAGTGTGACATCCCCCCTCCCATTCCCCATATAGGCAGTGTGACATTCCCCCTCCCATTCCCCATATAGGCAGTGTGACATTCCCCCCTCCCATTCCCCATATAGGCAGTGTGACATTCCCCCTCCCATTCCCCATATAGGCAGTGTGACATTCCCCCTCCCATTCCCCATATAGGCAGTGTGACATTCCCCCTCCCATTCCCCATATAGGCAGTGTGACATTCCCCCTCCCATTCCCCATATAGGCAGTGTGACATTCCCCCTCCCATTCCCCATATAGGCAGTGTGACATTCCCCCCTCCCATTCCCCATATAGGCAGTGTGACATTCCCCCTCCCATTCCCCATATAGGCAGTGTGACATTCCCCCCTCCCATTCCCCATATAGGCAGTGTGACATTCCCCCCTCCCATTCCCCATATAGGCAGTGTGGTATTCCCCCTCCCATTCCCCATATAGGCAGTGTGGCATTCCCCCTCCCATTCCCCATATAGGCAGTGTGACTTTCCCCCTCTCATTCCCCATATAGGCAGTGTGGCATTCCCCCTCCCATTCCCCATATAGGCAGTGTGACATTCCCCCCTCCCATTCCCCATATAGGCAGTGTGGCATCCCTCCTCCCATTCCCCATATAGGCAGTGTGACTTTCCCCCTCCCATTCCCCATATAGGCAGTGTGACATTCCCCCCTCCCATTCCCCATATAGGCAGTGTGGTATTCCCCCTCCCATTCCCCATATAGGCAGTGTGGCATTCCCCCTCCCATTCCCCATATAGGCAGTGTGACTTTCCCCCTCTCATTCCCCATATAGGCAGTGTGACATTCCCCCCTCCCATTCCCCATATAGGCAGTGTGGTATTCCCCCTCCCATTCCCCATATAGGCAGTGTGGCATTCCCCCTCCCATTCCCCATATAGGCAGTGTGACTTTCCCCCTCTCATTCCCCATATAGGCAGTGTGGCATTCCCCCCTCCCATTCCCCATATAGGCAGTGTGGCATCCACCTCCCATTCCCCATATAGGCAGTGTGACATTCCCCCCTCCCATTCCCCATATAGGCAGTGTGACTTTCCCCCTCTCATTCCCCATATAGGCAGTGTGACATTCCCCTTGCCATTCCCCATATAGGCAGTGTGGCATCCCCCCCTCCCATTCCCCATATAGGCAGTGTGACATTCCCCCTCCCATTCCCCATATAGGCAGTGTGGCATCCCCCCCTCCCATTCCCCATATAGGCAGTGTGACATTCCCCTCCCATTCCCCATATAGGCAGTGTGGCATCCCCCCTCCCATTCCCCATATAGGCAGTGTGGCATTCCCCCTCCCATTCCCCATATAGGCAGTGTGGCATCCCCCCTCCCATTCCCCATATAGGCAGTGTGACATCCCCCCTCCCATTCCCCATATAGGCAGTGTGACATTCCCCCTCCCATTCCCCATATAGGCAGTGTGACATTCCCCCCTCCCATTCCCCATATAGGCAGTGTGACATTCCCCCTCCCATTCCCCATATAGGCAGTGTGACATTCCCCCTCCCATTCCCCATATAGGCAGTGTGACATTCCCCCCTCCCATTCCCCATATAGGCAGTGTGACATTCCCCCTCCCATTCCCCATATAGGCAGTGTGACATTCCCCCTCCCATTCCCCATATAGGCAGTGTGACATTCCCCCTCCCATTCCCCATATAGGCAGTGTGACATTCCCCCTCCCATTCCCCATATAGGCAGTGTGACATTCCCCCTCCCATTCCCCATATAGGCAGTGTGACATTCCCCCCTCCCATTCCCCATATAGGCAGTGTGACATTCCCCCTCCCATTCCCCATATAGGCAGTGTGACATTCCCCCCTCCCATTCCCCATATAGGCAGTGTGACATTCCCCCCTCCCATTCCCCATATAGGCAGTGTGGTATTCCCCCTCCCATTCCCCATATAGGCAGTGTGGCATTCCCCCTCCCATTCCCCATATAGGCAGTGTGACTTTCCCCCTCTCATTCCCCATATAGGCAGTGTGGCATTCCCCCTCCCATTCCCCATATAGGCAGTGTGACATTCCCCCCTCCCATTCCCCATATAGGCAGTGTGGCATCCCTCCTCCCATTCCCCATATAGGCAGTGTGACTTTCCCCCTCCCATTCCCCATATAGGCAGTGTGACATTCCCCCCTCCCATTCCCCATATAGGCAGTGTGGTATTCCCCCTCCCATTCCCCATATAGGCAGTGTGGCATTCCCCCTCCCATTCCCCATATAGGCAGTGTGACTTTCCCCCTCTCATTCCCCATATAGGCAGTGTGACATTCCCCCCTCCCATTCCCCATATAGGCAGTGTGGTATTCCCCCTCCCATTCCCCATATAGGCAGTGTGGCATTCCCCCTCCCATTCCCCATATAGGCAGTGTGACTTTCCCCCTCTCATTCCCCATATAGGCAGTGTGGCATTCCCCCCTCCCATTCCCCATATAGGCAGTGTGGCATCCACCTCCCATTCCCCATATAGGCAGTGTGACATTCCCCCTCCCATTCCCCATATAGGCAGTGTGACTTTCCCCCTCTCATTCCCCATATAGGCAGTGTGACATTCCCCTTGCCATTCCCCATATAGGCAGTGTGACATTCCCCCCTCCCATTCCCCATATAGGCAGTGTGGCATCCACCTCCCATTCCCCATATAGGCAGTGTGACATCCCCCCCTCCCATTCCCCATATAGGCAGTGTGGCATTCCCCCCTCCCATTCCCCATATAGGCAGTGTGACATTCCCCTCTCCCATTCCCCATATAGGCAGTGTGACATTCCCCTTCCCATTCCCCATATAGGCAGTGTGACATTCCCCCCTCCCATTCCCCATATAGGCAGTGTGGCATCCACCTCCCATTCCCCATATAGGCAGTGTGACATCCCCCTCCCATTCCCCATATAGGCAGTGTGGCATCCCCCTCCCATTCCCCATATAGGCAGTGTGACATTCCCCTCTCCCATTCCCCATATAGGCAGTGTGACATCCCCCTCCCATTCCCCATATAGGCAGTGTGGCATCCCCCTCCCATTCCCCATATAGGCAGTGTGACATTCCCCTCTCCCATTCCCCATATAGGCAGTGTGACATTCCCCTTCCCATTCCCCATATAGGCAGTGTGGCATCCACCTCCCATTCCCCATATAGGCAGTGTGACATTCCCCTTCCCATTCCCCATATAGGCAGTGTGGCATCCACCTCCCATTCCCCATATAGGCAGTGTGACATTCCCCTCTCCCATTCCCCATATAGGCAGTGTGACATTCCCCTTCCCATTCCCCATATAGGCAGTGTGACATTCCCCCCTCCCATTCCCCATATAGGCAGTGTGGCATCCACCTCCCATTCCCCATATAGGCAGTGTGGCATCCCCCTCCCATTCCCCATATAGGCAGTGTGGCACCCCCCTCCCATTCCCCATATAGGCAGTGTGACATTCCCCCCTCCCATTCCCCATATAGGCAGTGTGGCATTCCCCCTCCCATTCCCCATATAGGCAGTGTGTCATTCCCCCTCTCATTCCCCATATAGGCAGTGTGGCATCCCCCCTCCCATTCCCCATATAGGCAGTGTGACTTTCCCCCTCTCATTCCCCATATAGGCAGTGTGGCATTCCCCCCTCCCATTCCCCATATAGGAAGTGTGGCATTCCCCCCTCCCATTCCCCATATAGGCAGTGTGGCATCCCCCTCCCATTCCCCATATAGGCAGTGTGACATCCCCCCCTCCCATTCCCCATATAGGCAGTGTGGCATCCCCCCCTCCCATTCCCCATATAGGCAGTGTGACATTCCCCCCTCCCATTCCCCATATAGGCAGTGTGGCATCCACCTCCCATTCCCCATATAGGCAGTGTGACATCCCCCTCCCATTCCCCATATAGGCAGTGTGACATCCCCCCTCCCATTCCCCATATAGGCAGTGTGACTTTCCCCCTCTCATTCCCCATATAGGCAGTGTGACATTCCCCCCTCCCATTCCCCATATAGGCAGTGTGGCATCCACCTCCCATTCCCCATATAGGCAGTGTGACATCCCCCCCTCCCATTCCCCATATAGGCAGTGTGACTTTCCCCCTCCCATTCCCCATATAGGCAGTGTGACATTCCCCCCTCCCATTCCCCATATAGGCAGTGTGGCATTCCCTCCTCCCATTCCCCATATAGGCAGTGTGGCATTCCCCCCTCCCATTCCCCATATAGGCAGTGTGGCATTCCCCCTCCAATTCCCCATATAGGCAGTGTGACATTCCCCCTCCCATTCCCCATATAGGCAGTGTGACATTCCCCCTCCCATTCCCCATATAGGCAGTGTGGCATTCCCCCTCCCATTCCTCATATAGGCAGTGTGACATTCCCCTCCCATTCCCCATATAGGCAGTGTGGCATTCCCCTCCCATTCCCCATATAGTCAGTGTGGCATTCTCCCCTCCCATCCCCCATATAGGCAGTGTGACATTCCCCCTCCCATCCCCCATATAGGCAGTGTGACATTCCCCCTCCCATTCCCCATATAGGCAGTGTGACACCCCCTCCCATTCCCCATATAGGCAGTGTGACACCCCCTCCCATTCCCCATATAGGCAGTGTGACATTCCCCCTCCCATTTCTCATATAGGCAGTGTGGCATCCCCCCTCCCATTCCCCATATAGACAGTGTGACATTCCCCCTCCCATTCCCCATATAGGCAGTGTGACATTCCTCCTCCCATCCCCCATATAGGCAGTGTGACATTCCCCCCTCCCATTCCCCATATAGGCAGTGTGACATTCCCCCTCCCATTCCCCATATAGGCAGTGTGACATTCCCCCTCCCATTCCCCATATAGGCAGTGTGACATTCCCCTCCCATTCCCCATATAGGCAGTGTGGCATCCCCCCCCTCCCATTCCCCATATAGGCAGTGTGACATTCCCCCTCCCATTCCCCATATAGGCAGTGTGGCATCCCCCCCCTCCCATTCCCCATATAGGCAGTGTGACATCCCCCCTCCCATTCCCCATATAGGCAGTCTGGCATCCCCCCCTCCCATTCCCCATATAGGCAGTGCGGCATCCCCCCCTCCCATTCCCCATATAGGCAGTGTGACATTCCCCCCTCCCATTCCCCATATAGGCAGTGTGGCATCCCCCCCTCCCATTCCCCATATAGGCAGTGTGACATTCCCCCTCCCATTCCCCATATAGGCAGTGTGGCATCCCCCCCTCCCATTCCCCATATAGGCAGTGTGACATTCCCCTCCCATTCCCCATATAGGCAGTGTGGCATCCCCCCTCCCATTCCCCATATAGGCAGTGTGGCATTCCCCCTCCCATTCCCCATATAGGCAGTGTGGCATCCCCCCTCCCATTCCCCATATAGGCAGTGTGACATCCCCCCTCCCATTCCCCATATAGGCAGTGTGACATTCCCCCTCCCATTCCCCATATAGGCAGTGTGACATTCCCCCCTCCCATTCCCCATATAGGCAGTGTGACATTCCCCCTCCCATTCCCCATATAGGCAGTGTGACATTCCCCCTCCCATTCCCCATATAGGCAGTGTGACATTCCCCCTCCCATTCCCCATATAGGCAGTGTGACATTCCCCCTCCCATTCCCCATATAGGCAGTGTGACATTCCCCCTCCCATTCCCCATATAGGCAGTGTGACATTCCCCCCTCCCATTCCCCATATAGGCAGTGTGACATTCCCCCTCCCATTCCCCATATAGGCAGTGTGACATTCCCCCTCTCATTCCCCATATAGGCAGTGTGACATTCCCCCTCCCATTCCCCATATAGGCAGTGTGACATTCCCCCTCCCATTCCCCATATAGGCAGTGTGACATTCCCCTTCCCATTCCCCATATAGGCAGTGTGACATTCCCCCCTCCCATTCCCCATATAGGCAGTGTGGCATCCACCTCCCATTCCCCATATAGGCAGTGTGACATTCCCCTTCCCATTCCCCATATAGGCAGTGTGGCATCCACCTCCCATTCCCCATATAGGCAGTGTGACATTCCCCCTCCCATTCCCCATATAGGCAGTGTGGCATTCCCCCTCCCATTCCCCATATAGGCAGTGTGACATTCCCCTTCCCATTCCCCATATAGGCAGTGTGGCATCCACCTCCCATTCCCCATATAGGCAGTGTGACATTCCCCCTCCCATTCCCCATATAGGCAGTGTGACATTCCCCTCTCCCATTCCCCATATAGGCAGTGTGACATTCCCCTTCCCATTCCCCATATAGGCAGTGTGACATTCCCCCCTCCCATTCCCCATATAGGCAGTGTGGCATCCACCTCCCATTCCCCATATAGGCAGTGTGACATCCCCCTCCCATTCCCCATATAGGCAGTGTGGCATCCCCCTCCCATTCCCCATATAGGCAGTGTGGCACCCCCCTCCCATTCCCCATATAGGCAGTGTGACATTCCCCCCTCCCATTCCCCATATAGGCAGTGTGGCATTCCCCCTCCCATTCCCCATATAGGCAGTGTGTCATTCCCCCTCTCATTCCCCATATAGGCAGTGTGGCATCCCCCCTCCCATTCCCCATATAGGCAGTGTGACTTTCCCCCTCTCATTCCCCATATAGGCAGTGTGGCATTCCCCCCTCCCATTCCCCATATAGGCAGTGTGGCATTCCCCCCTCCCATTCCCCATATAGGCAGTGTGGCATCCCCCCCTCCCATTCCCCATATAGGCAGTGTGACATTCCCCCTCCCATTCCCCATATAGGCAGTGTGGCATTCCCCCCTCCCATTCCCCATATAGGCAGTGTGGCATCCCCCTCCCATTCCCCATATAGGCAGTGTGACATCCCCCCCTCCCATTCCCCATATAGGCAGTGTGGCATCCCCCCCTCCCATTCCCCATATAGGCAGTGTGACATTCCCCCCTCCCATTCCCCATATAGGCAGTGTGGCATCCACCTCCCATTCCCCATATAGGCAGTGTGACATCCCCCTCCCATTCCCCATATAGGCAGTGTGACATCCCCCCTCCCATTCCCCATATAGGCAGTGTGACTTTCCCCCTCTCATTCCCCATATAGGCAGTGTGACATTCCCCCCTCCCATTCCCCATATAGGCAGTGTGGCATCCACCTCCCATTCCCCATATAGGCAGTGTGACATCCCCCCCTCCCATTCCCCATATAGGCAGTGTGACTTTCCCCCTCCCATTCCCCATATAGGCAGTGTGACATTCCCCCCTCCCATTCCCCATATAGGCAGTGTGGCATTCCCTCCTCCCATTCCCCATATAGGCAGTGTGGCATTCCCCCTCCCATTCCCCATATAGGCAGTGTGGCATCCCCCCTCCCATTCCCCATATAGACAGTGTGACATTCCCCCTCCCATTCCCCATATAGGCAGTGTTTCATTCCCCTCCCATTCCCCATATAGTCAGTGTGGCATTCTCCCCTCCCATCCCCCATATAGGCAGTGTGACATTCCCCCCTCCCATTTCTCATATAGGCAGTGTGGCATCCCCCCTTCCATTCCCCATATAGGCAGTGTGGCATTCCTCCTCCCATTCCCCATATAGGCAGTGTGACATTCCCCCTCCCATTCCCCATATAGGCAGTGTGACATCCCCCCTCCCATTCCCCATATAGGCAGTGTGACATTCCCCCCTCCCATTCCCCATATAGGCAGTGTGACATTCCCCCTCCCATTCCCCATATAGGCAGTGTGACATTCCCCCTCCCATTCCCCATATAGGCAGTGTGGCATTCCCCCTCCCATTCCCCATATAGGCAGTGTGACATTCCCCCTCCCATTCCCCATATAGGCAGTGTGACATTCCCCTCCCATTCCCCATATAGGCAGTGTGACATTCCCCCTCCCATTCCCCATATAGGCAGTGTGACATTCCCCCTCCCATTCCCCATATAGGCAGTGTGGCATTCCCCCTCCCATTCCCCATATAGGCAGTGTGGCATTCCCCCTCCCATTCCCCATATAGGCAGTGTGACATTCCCCCTCCCATTCCCCATATAGGCAGTGTGACATTCCCCCTCCCATTCCCCATATAGGCAGTGTGGCATTCCCCCTCCCATTCCCCATATAGGCAGTGTGGCATTCCCCCTCCCATTCCCCATATAGGCAGTGTGGCATTCCCCCTCCCATTCCCCATATAGGCAGTGTGACATTCCCCCTCCCATTCCCCATATAGGCAGTGTGGCATTCCCCCTCCCATTCCCCATATAGGCAGTGTGGCATTCCCCCTCCCATTCCCCATATAGGCAGTGTGACATTCCCCCTCCCATTCCCCATATAGGCAGTGTGACATTCCCCCTCCCATTCCCCATATAGGCAGTGTGACATTCCCCCTCCCATTCCCCATATAGGCAGTGTGACATTCCCCCTCCCATTCCCCATATAGGCAGTGTGGCATCCCCCCCCTCCCATTCCCCATATAGGCAGTGTGACATTCCCCCTCCCATTCCCCATATAGGCAGTGTGGCATCCCCCCCCTCCCATTCCCCATATAGGCAGTGTGACATCCCCCCTCCCATTCCCCATATAGGCAGTCTGGCATCCCCCCCTCCCATTCCCCATATAGGCAGTGCGGCATCCCCCCCTCCCATTCCCCATATAGGCAGTGTGACATTCCCCCCTCCCATTCCCCATATAGGCAGTGTGGCATCCCCCCCTCCCATTCCCCATATAGGCAGTGTGACATTCCCCCTCCCATTCCCCATATAGGCAGTGTGGCATCCCCCCCTCCCATTCCCCATATAGGCAGTGTGACATTCCCCTCCCATTCCCCATATAGGCAGTGTGGCATCCCCCCCTCCCATTCCCCATATAGGCAGTGTGACATTCCCCTCCCATTCCCCATATAGGCAGTGTGGCATTCCCCCTCCCATTCCCCATATAGGCAGTGTGGCATCCCCCCTCCCATTCCCCATATAGGCAGTGTGACATCCCCCCTCCCATTCCCCATATAGGCAGTGTGACATTCCCCCTCCCATTCCCCATATAGGCAGTGTGACTTTCCCCCTCTCATTCCCCATATAGGCAGTGTGGCATTCCCCCTCCCATTCCCCATATAGGCAGTGTGACATTCCCCCCTCCCATTCCCCATATAGGCAGTGTGGCATCCCTCCTCCCATTCCCCATATAGGCAGTGTGACTTTCCCCCTCTCATTCCCCATATAGGCAGTGTGGCATTCCCCCTCCCATTCCCCATATAGGCAGTGTGACATTCCCCCCTCCCATTCCCCATATAGGCAGTGTGACATTCCCCCCTCCCATTCCCCATATAGGCAGTGTGGTATTCCCCCTCCCATTCCCCATATAGGCAGTGTGGCATTCCCCCTCCCATTCCCCATATAGGCAGTGTGACTTTCCCCCTCTCATTCCCCATATAGGCAGTGTGGCATCCCCCCTCCCATTCCCCATATTGGCAGTGTGGTATTCCCCCTCCCATTCCCCATATAGGCAGTGTGACATTCCCCCCTCCCATTCCCCATATAGGCAGTGTGGTATTCCCCCTCCCATTCCCCATATAGGCAGTGTGGCATTCCCCCTCCCATTCCCCATATAGGCAGTGTGACTTTCCCCCTCTCATTCCCCATATAGGCAGTGTGGCATTCCCCCCTCCCATTCCCCATATAGGCAGTGTGGCATCCACCTCCCATTCCCCATATAGGCAGTGTGACATTCCCCCCTCCCATTCCCCATATAGGCAGTGTGACTTTCCCCCTCTCATTCCCCATATAGGCAGTGTGACATTCCCCTTGCCATTCCCCATATAGGCAGTGTGACATTCCCCCCTCCCATTCCCCATATAGGCAGTGTGGCATCCACCTCCCATTCCCCATATAGGCAGTGTGACATCCCCCCCTCCCATTCCCCATATAGGCAGTGTGGCATTCCCCCCTCCCATTCCCCATATAGGCAGTGTGACATTCCCCTCTCCCATTCCCCATATAGGCAGTGTGACATTCCCCTTCCCATTCCCCATATAGGCAGTGTGGCATTCCCCCCTCCCATTCCCCATATTGGCAGTGTGGTATTCCCCCTCCCATTCCCCATATAGGCAGTGTGACATTCCCCCCTCCCATTCCCCATATAGGCAGTGTGGCATTCCCCCCTCCCATTCCCCATATAGGCAGTGTGACATTCCCCTCTCCCATTCCCCATATAGGCAGTGTGACATTCCCCTTCCCATTCCCCATATAGGCAGTGTGGCATTCCCCCCTCCCATTCCCCATATTGGCAGTGTGGTATTCCCCCTCCCATTCCCCATATAGGCAGTGTGGCATTCCCCCCTCCCATTCCCCATATTGGCAGTGTGGTATTCCCCCTCCCATTCCCCATATAGGCAGTGTGACATCCCCCCCTCCCATTCCCCATATAGGCAGTGTGACATTCCCCCCTCCCATTCCCCATATAGGCAGTGTGGCATCCACCTCCCATTCCCCATATAGGCAGTGTGACATCCCCCTCCCATTCCCCATATAGGCAGTGTGGCATCCCCCTCCCATTCCCCATATAGGCAGTGTGACATTCCCCTCTCCCATTCCCCATATAGGCAGTGTGACATCCCCCTCCCATTCCCCATATAGGCAGTGTGGCATCCCCCTCCCATTCCCCATATAGGCAGTGTGACATTCCCCCTCCCATTCCCCATATAGGCAGTGTGGCATCCCCCTCCCATTCCCCATATAGGCAGTGTGACATCCCCCTCCCATTCCCCATATAGGCAGTGTGGCATCCCCCTCCCATTCCCCATATAGGCAGTGTGACATTCCCCTCTCCCATTCCCCATATAGGCAGTGTGACATTCCCCTTCCCATTCCCCATATAGGCAGTGTGGCATCCACCTCCCATTCCCCATATAGGCAGTGTGACATTCCCCTCTCCCATTCCCCATATAGGCAGTGTGACATTCCCCTTCCCATTCCCCATATAGGCAGTGTGACATTCCCCCCTCCCATTCCCCATATAGGCAGTGTGGCATCCACCTCCCATTCCCCATATAGGCAGTGTGACATTCCCCTTCCCATTCCCCATATAGGCAGTGTGGCATCCACCTCCCATTCCCCATATAGGCAGTGTGACATTCCCCCTCCCATTCCCCATATAGGCAGTGTGACATTCCCCTTCCCATTCCCCATATAGGCAGTGTGACATTCCCCTTCCCATTCCCCATATAGGCAGTGTGACATTCCCCCCTCCCATTCCCCATATAGGCAGTGTGACATTCCCCTTCCCATTCCCCATATAGGCAGTGTGACATTCCCCTTCCCATTCCCCATATAGGCAGTGTGGCATCCACCTCCCATTCCCCATATAGGCAGTGTGACATTCCCCCTCCCATTCCCCATATAGGCAGTGTGACATTCCCCTCTCCCATTCCCCATATAGGCAGTGTGACATTCCCCTTCCCATTCCCCATATAGGCAGTGTGACATTCCCCCCTCCCATTCCCCATATAGGCAGTGTGGCATCCACCTCCCATTCCCCATATAGGCAGTGTGACATCCCCCTCCCATTCCCCATATAGGCAGTGTGGCATCCCCCTCCCATTCCCCATATAGGCAGTGTGGCACCCCCCTCCCATTCCCCATATAGGCAGTGTGACATTCCCCCCTCCCATTCCCCATATAGGCAGTGTGGCATTCCCCCTCCCATTCCCCATATAGGCAGTGTGTCATTCCCCCTCTCATTCCCCATATAGGCAGTGTGGCATCCCCCCTCCCATTCCCCATATAGGCAGTGTGACTTTCCCCCTCTCATTCCCCATATAGGCAGTGTGGCATTCCCCCCTCCCATTCCCCATATAGGCAGTGTGGCATTCCCCCCTCCCATTCCCCATATAGGCAGTGTGGCATCCCCCCCTCCCATTCCCCATATAGGCAGTGTGACATTCCCCCTCCCATTCCCCATATAGGCAGTGTGGCATTCCCCCCTCCCATTCCCCATATAGGCAGTGTGGCATCCCCCTCCCATTCCCCATATAGGCAGTGTGACATCCCCCCCTCCCATTCCCCATATAGGCAGTGTGGCATCCCCCCCTCCCATTCCCCATATAGGCAGTGTGACATTCCCCCCTCCCATTCCCCATATAGGCAGTGTGGCATCCACCTCCCATTCCCCATATAGGCAGTGTGACATCCCCCTCCCATTCCCCATATAGGCAGTGTGACATCCCCCCTCCCATTCCCCATATAGGCAGTGTGACTTTCCCCCTCTCATTCCCCATATAGGCAGTGTGACATTCCCCCCTCCCATTCCCCATATAGGCAGTGTGGCATCCACCTCCCATTCCCCATATAGGCAGTGTGACATCCCCCCCTCCCATTCCCCATATAGGCAGTGTGACTTTCCCCCTCCCATTCCCCATATAGGCAGTGTGACATTCCCCCCTCCCATTCCCCATATAGGCAGTGTGGCATTCCCTCCTCCCATTCCCCATATAGGCAGTGTGGCATTCCCCCCTCCCATTCCCCATATAGGCAGTGTGGCATTCCCCCCTCCCATTCCCCATATAGGCAGTGTGGCATCCCCCTCCCATTCCCCATATAGGCAGTGTGACATTCCCCCTCCCATTCCCTATATAGGCAGTGTGACATTCCCCCCTCCCATTCCCCATATAGGCAGTGTGGCATCCACCTCCCATTCCCCATATAGGCAGTGTGACATCCCCCCCTCCCATTCCCCATATAGGCAGTGTGACTTTCCCCCTCTCATTCCCCATATAGGCAGTGTGGCATCCCCCTCCCATTCCCCATATAGGCAGTGTGACATTCCCCCTCCCATTCCCCATATAGGCAGTGTGACATTCCCCCTCCCATTCCCCATATAGGCAGTGTGACATCCCCCCCTCCCATTCCCCATATAGGCAGTGTGGCATCCCCCCCTCCCATTCCCCATATAGGCAGTGTGACATTCCCCCCTCCCATTCCCCATATAGGCAGTGTGGCATCCACCTCCCATTCCCCATATAGGCAGTGTGACATCCCCCTCCCATTCCCCATATAGGCAGTGTGACATCCCCCCTCCCATTCCCCATATAGGCAGTGTGACTTTCCCCCTCTCATTCCCCATATAGGCAGTGTGACATTCCCCCCTCCCATTCCCCATATAGGCAGTGTGGCATCCACCTCCCATTCCCCATATAGGCAGTGTGACATCCCCCCCTCCCATTCCCCATATAGGCAGTGTGACTTTCCCCCTCCCATTCCCCATATAGGCAGTGTGACATTCCCCCCTCCCATTCCCCATATAGGCAGTGTGGCATTCCCTCCTCCCATTCCCCATATAGGCAGTGTGGCATTCCCCCCTCCCATTCCCCATATAGGCAGTGTGGCATTCCCCCCTCCCATTCCCCATATAGGCAGTGTGGCATCCCCCTCCCATTCCCCATATAGGCAGTGTGACATTCCCCCTCCCATTCCCTATATAGGCAGTGTGACATTCCCCCCTCCCATTCCCCATATAGGCAGTGTGGCATCCACCTCCCATTCCCCATATAGGCAGTGTGACATCCCCCCCTCCCATTCCCCATATAGGCAGTGTGACTTTCCCCCTCTCATTCCCCATATAGGCAGTGTGGCATCCCCCTCCCATTCCCCATATAGGCAGTGTGACATTCCCCCTCCCATTCCCCATATAGGCAGTGTGACATTCCCCCTCCCATTCCCCATATAGGCAGTGTGACATTCCCCCTCCCATTCCCCATATAGGCAGTGTGACATTCCCCCTCCCATTCCCCATATAGGCAGTGTGACTGTCACGCTCCGGGTACTACAGCAATCCACTTAGATAACTCCAGCCCTCTCAGTAAGACCACAACCCCCAATCTCCGCAGCCAGCTTCACCTTTAGGAGCCCCCGCTTGCCGGGACGCAGAGCACGCCTGCCCGGGATCGGTTGCCCCCAGGACTTCAATGGCTCAAAGATTGGAGTCTTACTGTTCAGAGGCCTGGAGAACCCGCGGCTGGAAGTGGTGCCGAGAAGCCCAATCGCTGAGCGTATTACGGAAGTCCAACAGGCTAGGGGTCAGCAACAGAAGTTCCGAGATGGCAGCGGTACAAAGGATTGGACAAGACGTGGTCGAGGATCAAGCAGAGGTCGGCAACAGGAGATCAGATCGGGGGTAGTCAAGACGGGCGGTGGTCGGCGACGGGAGATCAAAAATAATCTTTAGAGACAAGCTACTAAACAGGGTACAAGGCACTATCACAGGCAATTCCCAACTGAGGGGGAATTGCTTTTATAGGGACAGACAGGGGAGAGGAAGTGTAGGTGATTGGTGCACTTTGGGAAAACACCCAGGATAGGTCTACAGGGCTGAGAGGGCGCATCCCTAAATGGTTGGTGCATTTTGGGATTGCACCCAGGATTGGCTGAGAGGGCACATCCCTAAACTCCTAGGGCTCATTGGCCCTTTAATTAGAACATTTCCTGATCCTCCGGCGGGCGCGCACAGTACAGCGCCGCCGGAGGGCATAGTTACTACGTGCTCGCGCCTGCGCGCGAGCACGTCCAGAGGACGAGGAAGCGGGGGGCGTGGCCGAGCTGAGCGCTGCTCGAGCCGACGCCGCCGGATCCGCCGACGCCCGGCGCGGCCGCCGCACACCAACAGCCGCGGCCGGACGCCTGGAGACGGCGCTGGAACGGGGCCCAGGTAGGTGATTCCTGACAGTGACATTCCCCCCTCCCATTCCCCATATAGGCAGTGTGACATCCCCCCTCCCATTCCCCATATAGGCAGTGGGACATTCCCCCCTCCCATTCCCCATATAGGCAGTGTGACATTCCCCCTCCCATTCCCCATATAGGCAGTGTGGCATTCCCTCCTCCCATTCCCCATATAGGCAGTGGGACATTCCCCCTCCCATTCCCCATATAGGCAGTGTGGCATTCCCTCCTCCCATTCCCCATATAGGCAGTGTGGCATTCCCCCCTCCCATTCCCCATATAGGCAGTGTGACTTTCCCCCTCCCATTCCCCATATAGGCAGTGTGACTTTCCCCCTCTCATTCCCCATATAGGCAGTGTGGCATCCCCCCTCCCATTCCCCATATAGTCAGTGTGGCATCCCCCCTCCCATTCCCCATATAGGCAGTGGGACATTCCCCCCTCCCATTCCCCATATAGGCAGTGTGGCATCCCCCCTCCCATTCCCCATATAGGCAGTGGGACATTCCCCCCTCCCATTCCCCATATAGGCAGTGTGGCATTCCCCCTCCCATTGCCCATATAGGCAGTGTGACATTCCCCCTCCCATTGCCCATATAGGCAGTGTGACTTTCCCCCTCTCATTCCCCATATAGGTAGTGTGACATTCCCCTTCCCATTCCCCATATAGGCAGTGTGACATTCCCCCTCCCATTCCCCATATAGGCAGTGTGACATTCCCCCCTCCCATTCTCCATATAGGCAGTGTGACATTCCCCCTCCCATTCCCCATATAGGCAGTGTGACTTTCCCCCTCTCATTCCCCATATAGGCAGTGTGACATTCCCCCCTCCCATTCCCCATATAGGCAGTGTGACATTCCCCTCCCATTCCCCATATAGGCAGTGTGACATTCCCCTCCCATTCCCCATATAGGCAGTGTGACATTCCCCCTCCCATTCCCCATATAGGCAGTGTGGCATTCCCCCTCCCATTCCCCATATAGGCAGTGTGGCACCCCCCTCCCATTCCCCATATAGGCAGTGTGGCATTCCCCCTCCCATTCCCCATATAGGCATTGTGGCATTCCCCCTCCCATTCCCCATATAGGCAGTGTGGCAATTCCCCTCCCATTCCCCATATAGGCAGTGTAGCATTACCCCCTCCCATCCCCATAGACAGTGTATTATTACCCCCTCCCATTCCCATAGGCAGTGTAGCATTACCCCCTCCCATCCCCATAGACAGTGTATTATTACCCCCTCCCATTCCCATAGGCAGTGTAGCATTACCCCCTCCCATCCCCATAGGCAGTGTAGTATTACCCATTCCCATAGGCAGTATAGCATTACCCCCTCCAATTCCCATAGGCAGTGTAGCATTACCCCCTCCAATTCCCATAGGCAGTGTGGCATTCCCCCTCCCATTCCCCATAGGCAGTGTGGCATTACCCCTCCCATTCCCCATAGGCAGTGTAGTATTACCCATTCCCATAGGCAGTATAGCATTACCCCCTCCAATTCCCATAGGCAGTGTAGCATTACCCCCTCCAATTCCCATAGGCAGTGTGGCATTACCCCCTCCCATCCCCATAGGCAGTGTAGTATTACCCATTCCCATAGGCAGTATAGCATTACCCCCTCCAATTCCCATAGGCAGTGTAGCATTACCCCCTCCAATTCCCATAGGCAGTGTGGCATTCCCCCTCCCATTCCCCATAGGCAGTGTGGCATTACCCCCTCCCATCCCCATAGGCAGTGTAGTATTACCCATTCCCATAGGCAGTATAGCATTACCCCCTCCAATTCCCATAGGCAGTGTAGCATTACCCCCTCCAATTCCCATAGGCAGTGTGGCATTCCCCCTCCCATTCCCCATAGGCAGTGTGGCATTCCCCCTCCAATTCCCCTGGTAAAAAAAAATAAAAAAATTCCTCACGTGTCCTGGTGTTTCCACGCTGCGGGCCACAACCACCAGGAGGCCAGAAGATCCAGGAGCGTCAGACGGGAAGTGTAACTGAAGCCTGCCCGCTGTCCCCGCTGCCTCCTCTCTGCTGCTTTTTCTCCTGGGGGCGCGGGCACACACAAATACCCGGCTCTATGTAGCGGGTGGCAGCGCCAGCATCAGGGAGGCAGCTGCATGGAGGCAACGGGGACTGCTGACAGGCTTCAGTTGCCCACCCTTCGCTCCTCGATCCTCTGGCCTCCTGGCGGCTGTGACAGGTCTTCAAAAACCTATGAATCACAGAAACACACTATGTGACAAATGTGCACACCAACAAGGAGCCTTTAAAATGGATGGAAACCCATATTTGGGTCCACCTCTGAAACAAATACTAGCAATAAAAAGTGCTAAGGAAGTGAAAATAGAATATATACAGTGTACATATATTACAAAGACAATAGGCGTATAGATATTGTGCCACACCTATAGGTTGATTGACGTATTGTATTCTCTACTTGATGTATTATTCACATGTATGCACTAGTCCCTGGTCATGTTTTGTTATACTGGCCTTGAGTTGAAAAAAATTCTCATGGTAGTAAACAATTCAATTCATGAGAAAAAAGCCTGAGAATGTCCCTGTTAGTGAATCGCCAGATAGGAAGACAATGGAAGTCAATGGCCCTTTAATTCCGAAAAAAGTATAGAACTTTTTTCCCCTTTTTACCTGTAGTAGTAGTGCCATTGACTTCCATTGTCTTCCTATCTGGCGATTCACTAACAGGGACATTCTCAGGCTTTTTTCTCATGAATTGAATTGTTTACTACCATGAGAATTTTTTTCAACTCTTAGTGAATCAAGGCCACTGTGTCAATCTCTGTTTGGTAAATTGCTGACTGTGTGCATTTGATACCATCCACTTGGGATACCCCCCTATTGCTTAAGACACGGTTCTAAACTGGTTATTGATACATACTGTATCCTCAGTTACCCCTGACAATATCCATAAGCCTACTGTCTTTGCAATATATATATGTACACTGTATATATTCTATTTTCACTTCCTTCACAATTAAAAATCAGTCATTAATTCCAGTAAGAAACTTCAGTATGGCAATGGATGGCAGGTGGGGGCTCGGCACAGCGCCACGCTCTCGCAATCACTTATTTTCCCATAGAAATAAAACAGAGGAATGACGCGGAGGAGCTTGCCGCTGGGAATAGAGGTCGGCCGTGCCCCCGGTGGTGCGGCGCTATGGTCATTAGCGGCGACATGATCTCAGGTGAGTGGCCATCATTCAGGAGTGCCGAGCTGTCCCCTTATTTCCCACGAGGGGAGACGTGATGGATAAATAGGGACAGAGATGGCGGGGGAGTGCCGGTCCTCACAGCACCCGGCATGCAGGTACGTGCTCGCTGTTACTGATATATAATATTACACAACGATGCGTTGATGCAAGTCTCCATGCTCGGCCAGAGGCTGCAGCTCTCCATACACATTATGCTCGGCCTGAGGCTGCAGCTCTCCATACACATTATGCTCGGCCTGAGGCTGCAGCTCTCCATACACATTATGCTCGGCCAGAGGCTGCAGCTCTCCATACTCACCATCCAGGGGGGCACAACCTTTTTTGTCTAGGGGTCACACTGTCTTATTGTTCCATTTCAAGGGG
Source organism: Gastrophryne carolinensis (assembly GCA_027917425.1). Lineage (NCBI taxonomy): Eukaryota > Metazoa > Chordata > Amphibia > Anura > Microhylidae > Gastrophryne > Gastrophryne carolinensis. The sequence continues at coordinate 2,429,037 of CM051236.1, read as the reverse complement.
CCACAAAAGATTGTAAGCTGCCAACGCCTTTATGTATATGCAAAGCGGAGGAAAGGTGGCATGAAGAGGTGAGGTGTAATGAAGTGGTAAGGTTACCAGAGGTGGGTAGAAGTGGGTAAGGCAAGGAAAGGTCATTTCAGCAGAGGTGGAAAGAGGTGGGCAGAGATGGTGAGAGAGGAAAGGTGGGCAGAAGTGAGATGGTAAGAGAAGCAGTGGACAGAGGTGAGGTGGTAGAGGTGGGTAAAGGTGGGTGAGATGGTGAGAGAGGAAAGGTGGGCAGAAGTGAGATGCTAAGAGAAGCAGTGGACAGAGGTGAGGTGGGTAGAGGTGGGTAAAGGTGAGGTGGGCAGAGGTGGGTGAGATGGGTAAAAGTGATGCAGGTAGAGGTGGGCAGAGGTGGGTAGAGGTGAGGTGGGCAGAGGTGGGTAGAGGTGAGGTGGGTAGAGGAGGTTAGAGGTGAGGTGAGAAGGAGTGGCCAAGGTAAGGCAGGGAAATATCATTTCAGCAGAAATGGAAGTAGGTGAGGTGGGCAGAGGTGATATGGTAAAAGAAGCAATGGACAGAGGTGAGGTGGGTAATGGGGAGATAGGAAGAGGTGGTTGGGAAGGAGTGGGCAAAGGTAAGCCAGGGAGACATCATTTCAGCAGAGGTGGAAAGAGGTGGACAGAGGTGGGTAGAGGTGAGGTGGGCAGAAGTGAGATGGTAAGAGAAGCAGTGGACAGAGGTGAGGTGGTAGATAGGAGATAGGAAGAGGTGGGTAGAGGTGAGGTGGGCAGAAGTGAGATGGTAAGAGAAGCAGTGGGCAGAGGTGAGGTGGTAGAGGTGGGTAAAGGTGGGTGAGATGGGTAGAAGTGATGCGGGTAGAGTTGGGTAGAGGTGAGGTGGGCAGAGGTGGGTAGAGGTGAGGTGGGTAGAGGAGGTTAGAAGTGGGTGAGATAGGTAGAAGTGATGCGGGTAGAGTTGGGTAGAGGTGAGGTGGGCAGAGGTGGGTAGAGGTGAGGTGGGTAGAGGAGGTTAGAAGTGGGTGAGATAGGTAGAAGTGATGCTGGTAGAGTTGGGTAGAGGTGAGGTGGGCAGAGGTGGGTAGAGGTGAGGTGGGTAGAGGAGGTTAGAGGTGGGTGAGATAGGTAGAAGTGATGTGGGTAGAGTTGGGTGGAGGTGAGGTGGGCAGAGGTGGGTAGAGGTGAGGTGGGCAGATGTGGGTAGAGGTGAGGTGGGCAGAAGTGAGATGGTAAGAGAAGCAGTGGACAAAGGTGAGGTGTTAGATAGGAGATAGGAAGAGGTGGGTAGAGGTGGTGGAGGTGATGTGGGTAGAGGTGAGGTGGGCAGAGGTGGGTAGAGGTGGGTAGAGGTGGGTGGAGGTGATGTGGGTAAAGGTGAGGTGGGCAGAGGTGGGTAGAGGTGAGGTGAGAAGGAGTGGCCAAGGTAAGGCAGGGAAATGTCATTTCAGCAGAGGTTAAGTGGAAAGAGGTGAGGTGGGCAGAGGTGGGTAGAGGAGAGGTAGGCAGAAGTGAGATGGTAAGAGAAACAGTGGACAGAGGGGAGGTGGGTAGAGGGGAGATAGGAAGAGGTGGGTAGAGGTGAGGTGGGTAGAGGAGAAGTGGGCAGAGGTGAGATGGTAAGAGAAACAGTGGACAGAGGGGAGGTGGGTAGAGGGAGATCGGAAGAGGTGAGTGGGTAGAGGTAAGACAGGGAGAGGTTATTTCAGCAGAGGTGGAAAGAGGTGAGCAGAGGTTGGTAGACATAGGCAGAGGTGAGTCAAGGTGAGGTGGGCAGAGTTGGTGCAATGGTAAAGTAGCAATGGACAGAGGTGTAGTGGGTAGAGGGAGATAGGAAGAGGTGGGTGGGAAGGAGTGGGCACGGGTAAGGCAAGGAGAGGAGAGGTGGTCAGAGCTGAGTCAAGAAGAGTTGAGCATAGGTGGGATAGTAAGAGAAGTGATGGGTAGAGGTGAGGTGGTAAGAGGTGGATAGAGATAGGAAGAGGTGATGGAGCAGAGGGAAGATGGGAGGCCGAAACAGGTGAGTAGAGGTAATAAGAACACAGGTAAGGAGGTGGGCAGAGGGGAGCTGGGATGGATCTGCATCCATGTCTTAGACAGATTGCTGTTGAATTCCAACTTTGATTTTTTTAACAGCAATCGTTGGCTGCTTATTTATTTATTTATTTTATTTGAATTATCCAGAGAACTGACCCACGGAGGTACCTATGAATATAATTACTTAAAGCTTCTAAAGGTACAGAAGCATACATGACTTTACTTTATTTGTAGGGAGTAACAAGGTAATTTTCACTGAGATATTCCATGATATCATCTCTTAGAAAACCTTCAAACAGCTAATAAAAATAAAATATAATCTTTTATTATATATATATATATATATTATAAAAATATAAATAAATATCTAAAACATAGAATAAAAATAAATACATAAATATATAATATAAATATAAAAAAATTAAATAAAAATAATTACAATAAATACATTTAAAATATAAATATATGATATAAATAAAAAAATATAAAAAAACATAAAATAAAAATAATTACAATGAATAAATAAGTAAATATAAAATATAAATATATAATATAAATAAAAAAATATAAAAATAAAATAAAAAAATACAAAAAATAAATAAATACAATAAATAAATATATAATATAAATAAAAATATAAAAATAAAATAAATAAAAAATATAAAAAGAAAATAAATAACAATTAATTACTATAAATAAATAAATATAAAATATAAACATATAATAAAATACAAAAATATTAAAAGAAAATAAAAACAAATTAAAAAAATAGAAAACACCTCAGATATCATGCACCATCTCTTCCAAGTAAGCATTAGCGTAACATAGCACTGCAAGGTCTGGGAGCACCGCAGAGGAAGTTCAAATCTAGCTGCAAACTTTTTTATGTCTATTGTCACACTGTCACTACTACACTTTGCTGCTCCCTCTTTAGGCGCTCGAGGCGGCAGTCTTACCTCGCCTCATTAGAGGTGCACCCCTGGTTGGCACCCTTAAAGTGGACCAAAACCCAGGATTTTGACTATCCTGGGCTCTGGTCCTTTCTCCCGCTGTGTGAAACCCCAGATTGCCGAGCGTTACTCACCTCTTTCCGGTCCTACGGTGCATGAGTGGCTGCTCATCCAATCAGCGCGCTCGTCACGCCGTCTAAGCCAGCATCTAAGGCCAGTGTCCCCAGGTCAGGGTGGAGGGTGAGAATTCTGAACTTCAAGGAAAAATGGATTTGTTTGATTCAAACACAAAGTTATTTGGATTTGGGCTGATGATGTTTTCCCATGGAATGCCAAAGAAACTTCCCACAGTCCCTTGTTATCCTCTGGGGTCCCACACAGACATACTTCTTCCAGTCCTTATTGCCTTCCCTATAGCTACCAATCACCCTCCAGTCCTTATTACCTTCTATATAGTCACCAATTACCCTCCAGTCCTTATTGCCTTCCCTATAGCCACCAATCACCCTCCAGTCCTTATTGCCCTCCCTATAGCCACCAATCACCCTCCAGTCCTTATTACCTTCTATATAGGTACAAATCACCCTCCAGTCCTTATTACCTTCCCTATAGCCACCAATCATCCTCCAGTCCTTATTACCTTCCCTATAGCCACCAATCATCCTCCAGTCCTTATTACCTTCCCTATAGCCACCAATCACCCTCCAGTCCTTATTGCCCTCCCTATAGCCACCAATCACCCTCCAGTCCTTATTGCCTTCCCTATAGCCACAAATCACCCTCCAGTCCTTATTGCCTTCCCTATAGCCACCAATCACCCTCCAGTCCTTATTACCTTCCCTATAGCCACCAATCACCCTCCAGTCCTTATTGCCTTCCCTATAGCCACCAATCACCCTCCAGTCCTTATTGCCTTCCCTATAGCCACCAATCACCCTCCAGTCCTTATTGCCTTCCCTATAGCCACCAATCACCCTCCAGTCCTTATTGCCTTCCCTATAGTCACCAATCGCCCTCCAGTCCTTATTGCCTTCCCTATAGCCACCAATCACCCTCCAGTCCTTATTGCCTTCCCTATAGCCACCAATCACCCTCCAGTCCTTATTGCCTTCCCTATAGCCACCAATCACCCTCCTGTCCTTATTGCCTTCCCTATAGCCACCAATCATCCTCCAGTCCTTATTGCCTTCCCTATAGCCACCAATCACCCTCCGGTCCTTATTGCCTTCCCTATAGCCACCAATCATCCTCCAGTCCTTATTGCCTTCCCTATAGCCACCAATCATCCTCCAGTCCTTATTGCCTTCTCTATAGCCACCAATCACCCTCCTGTCCTTATTGCCTTCCCTATAGCCACCAATCACCCTCCAGTCCTTATTGCCTTCCCTATAGCCACCAATTACCCTCCAGTCCTTATTGCCTTCCCTATAGCCACCAATTACCCTCCAGTCCTTATTGCCTTCCCTATAGCCACCAATCACCCTCCGGTCCTTATTGCCTTCCCTATAGCCACCAATCATCCTCCAGTCCTTATTGCCTTCTCTATAGCCACCAATCACCCTCCTGTCCTTATTGCCTTCCCTATAGCCACCAATCACCCTCCTGTCCTTATTGTCTTCCCTATAGCCACCAATCACCCTCCGGTCCTTATTACCTTCCCTATAGCCACCAATCATCCTCCAGTCCTTATTACCTTCCCTATAGTCACCAATCACCCCCAGTACTTATTGCCTTCCCTATAGCCACCAATCATCCTCCAGTCCTTATTACCTTCCCTATAGCCACCAATCATCCTCCTGTCCTTATTGCCTTCCCTATAGCCACCAATCACCCTCCAGTCCTTATTACCTTCCCTATAGCCACCAATCACCCTCCAGTCCTTATTGCCTTCCCTATAGCCACCAATCACCCTCCGGTCCTTATTGCCTTCCCTATAGCCACCAATCATCCTCCAGTCCTTATTGCCTTCCCTATAGCCACCAATCATCCTCCAGTCCTTATTGCCTTCTCTATAGCCACCAATCACCCTCCTGTCCTTATTGCCTTCCCTATAGCCACCAATCACCCTCCAGTCCTTATTGCCTTCCCTATAGCCACCAATTACCCTCCAGTCCTTATTGCCTTCCCTATAGCCACCAATTACCCTCCAGTCCTTATTGCCTTCCCTATAGCCACCAATCACCCTCCGGTCCTTATTGCCTTCCCTATAGCCACCAATCATCCTCCAGTCCTTATTGCCTTCTCTATAGCCACCAATCACCCTCCTGTCCTTATTGCCTTCCCTATAGCCACCAATCACCCTCCTGTCCTTATTGTCTTCCCTATAGCCACCAATCACCCTCCGGTCCTTATTACCTTCCCTATAGCCACCAATCATCCTCCAGTCCTTATTACCTTCCCTATAGTCACCAATCACCCCCAGTACTTATTGCCTTCCCTATAGCCACCAATCATCCTCCAGTCCTTATTACCTTCCCTATAGCCACCAATCATCCTCCTGTCCTTATTGCCTTCCCTATAGCCACCAATCACCCTCCAGTCCTTATTACCTTCCCTATAGCCACCAATCACCCTCCAGTCCTTATTGCCTTCCCTATAGCCACCAATCACCCTCCAGTCCTTACTGCTTGCTCAGCTGCCACTACAGACTCCATCATTGTGTCAGTTGTCACCTTAGTGTCAGATACCAGAGGTCCTGGCAATTGCTCAGGTTTGCCCTGTGCTGGTGCCGGCCCTGGCCGTCGTCACCATAGCCATGGGGATACCTGCTGGGCGATGAGGAAGAATGTGTGTTTTTTATTAAGGGTGTTTTGCTACTATGAAAGCACAAGACATTCAGATTCATGATGAATCAAATTTTCCCTGATTCACTCATCCCTAATTTTACGGCCCGAAAGAAGCTAAGCACAGAGGGAGAGCGGGAAAGCTGGGAGGTTAAAAGAAAATCTTGGTGTTTCCCTTTAAGTTTGCATCTCAAGGCTTATGAGGGGAATAAAAATGACCAAAGTAATCCATGCACATGAGAACTTTATGTTATGTTAAATGATTGTGGCGATTTAAGGAACATTCATTTCTAACTGTGGACTGATGAAACTTTATGATCGGTAAAACATTTTTGAGAAGGTCCTCTGGTAAGCAGGGGATGTAGGAGGGCCAGGAGGGGTCCTCTGGTAAGCCAGGGAGCTGGAGGAGTATGAGGGAGTCCTCTGGTAAGCAGGGGATGTAAGAGGGTCAGGAGGGATCCTCTGGTAAGCCAGGGAGCGGGAGGAGTATGAGGGAGTCCTCTGGTAAGCAGGGGGAGTAAGAGGGCCAGGAGGGGTCCTCTGGTGAGCCAGGGGGTGAGAGGAGTATTAGGGAGTCCTCTGGTAAGCAGGGGGAGTAAGAGCGTCAGGAGGGGTCCTCTGGTGAGCCAGGAAGTGTATGAGGGAGTCCTCTGGTAAGCAGGAGGAGTAAGAGGGTCAGGAGGGGTCCTCTGGTGAGCCAGGGAGCGGGAGGAGTATGAGGGAGTCCTCTGGTAAGCAGGGGGAGTAAGAGGGCCAGGAGGGGTCCTCTGGTGAGCCAGGAAGTGTATGAGGGAGTCCTCTGGTAAGCAGGAGGAGTAAGAGGGTCAGGAGGGGTCCTCTGGTGAGCCAGGGGGTGAGAGGAGTATTAGGGAGTCCTCTGGTAAGCAAGGGGAGTAAGAGCATCAGGAGGGGTCCTCTTGTGAGCCAGGGGGTGAGAGGAGTATTAGGGAGTCCTCTGGTAAGCAGGGGGAGTAAGAGGGTCAGGAGGGGTCCTCTGGTGAGCCAGGAAGCGTATGAGGGAGTCCTCTGGTAAGCAGGAGGAGTAAGAGGGTCAGGAGGGGTCCTCTGGTGAGCCAGGGGGTGAGAGGAGTATGAGGGAGTCCTCTGATAAGCAGGGTATGTAAGAGGATCAGGAGGGGTCCTCTGGTGAGCCAGGAAGCGTATGAGGAAGTCCTCTGGTAAGCAGGGGGAGTTAGAGGGCCAGGAGGGGTCCTTTGGTGAGCCAGGGGGTGAGAGGAGTATGAGGGAGTCCTCTGGTAAGCAGGGGGAGTAAGAGGGCCAGGAGGGGTCCTCTGGTGAGCCAGGAAGCGTATGAGGGAGTCCTCTGGTAAGCAGGAGGAGTAAGAGGGTCAGGAGGGGTCCTCTGGTGGGCCAGGAAGCGTATGAGGGAGTCCTCTGGTAAGCAGGAGGAGTAAGAGGGTCAGGAGGGGTCCTCTGGTGAGCCAGGGGGTGAGAGGAGTATGAGGGAGTCCTCTGGTAAGCAGGGGGAGTAAGAGGGCCAGGAGGGGTCCTCTGGTGGGCCAGGAAGCGTATGAGGGAGTCCTCTGCTAAGCAGGAGGAGTAAGAGGGTCAGGAGGGGTCCTCTGGTGAGCCAGGGGGTGAGAGGAGTATTAGGGAGTCCTCTGGTAAGCAAGGGGATGTAAGAGGGCCAGGAGGGGTCCTCTGGTGAGCCAGGGAGCTGGAGGAGTATGAGGGAGTCCTCTGATAAGCAGGGTATGTAAGAGGATCAGGAGGGGTCCTCTGGTAAGCCAGGGAGCTGGAGGAGTATGAGGGAGTCCTCTGGTAAGCAGGGGGAGTAAGAGGGCCAGGAGGGGTCCTCTGGTGAGCCAGGAAGCGTATGAGGGAGTCCTCTGGTAAGCAGGAGGAGTACGAGAGTCAGGAGGGGTCCTCTGGTGAGCCAGGGGGTGGGAGGAGTATGAGGGAGTCCTCTGGTAAGCAGGGGGAGTAAGAGGGCCAGGAGGGGTCCTCTGGTGAGCCAGGAAGCGTATGAGGGAGTCCTCTGGTAAGCAGGAGGAGTAAGAGGATCAGGAGGGGTCCTCTGGTAAGCCAGGGAGCTGGAGAAGTATGAGGGAGTCCTCTGGTAAGCAGGGGGAGTAAGAGGGCCAGGAGGGGTCCTCTGGTGAGCCAGGAAGCGTATGAGGGAGTCCTCTGGTAAGCAGGAGGAGTAAGAGGGTCAGGAGGGGTCCTCTGGTGAGCCAGGGGGTGAGAGGAGTATGAGGGAGTCCTCTGGTAAGCAGGGGGAGTAAGAGGGCCAGGAGGGGTCATCTGGTGGGCCAGGAAGCGTATGAGGGAGTCCTCTGCTAAGCAGGAGGAGTAAGAGGGTCAGGAGGGGTCCTCTGGTGAGCCAGGGGGTGAGAGGAGTATTAGGGAGTCCTCTGGTAAGCAGGGGATGTAAGAGGGCTAGGAGGGGTCCTCTGGTGAGCCAGGGAGCTGGAGGAGTATGAGGGAGTCCTCTGGTAAGCAGGGGGAGTAAGAGGGCCAGGAGGGGTCCTCTGGTAAGCCAGGAAGCGTATGAGGGAGTCCTCTGGTAAGCAGGAGGAGTAAGAGGGTCAGGAGGGGTCCTCTGGTGAGCCAGGGAGCGAGAGCAGTATTAGGGAGTCCTCTGGTAAGCAGGGTGAGTTAAAGGGTCAGGAGCAGTCCTCTGGTGAGCCAGGGAGCGAGAGGAGTATGAGGGAGTCCTCTGGTAAGCAGGGGGAGTAAGAGGGTCAGGAGGGGTCCTCTGGTGTGCCAGGGGGTGAGAGGAGTATGAGGGAGTCCTCTGGTAAGCAGGGGGAGTAAGATGGCCAGGAGGGGTCCTCTGGTGAGCCAGGAAGCGTATGAGTCAGTCCTCTGGTAAGCAGGAGGAGTAAGAGGGTCAGGAGGGGTCCTCTGGTGAGCCAGGGAGTGAGAGGAGTATTAGGGAGTCCTCTGGTAAGCAAGGGGAGTAAGAGGGTCAGGAGGGGTCCTCTGGTGAGCCAGGGAGTGAGAGGAGTATTAGGGAGTCCTCTGGTAAGCAAGGGGGGTAAGAGGGTCAGGAGGGGTCCTCTGGTGAGCCAGGAAGCGTATGAGGGAGTCTTCTGGTAAGTAGGAGGAGTAAGAGGGTCAGGAGGGGTCCTCTGGTGAGCCAGAGAGCAAGAGGAGTATGAGGGAGTCCTCTGGTAAGCAAGGGGAGTAAGAGGGTCAGGAGGGGTCCTCTGGTGAGCCAGGAAGCGTATGAGGGAGTCCTCTGGTAAGCAAGAGGAGTAAGAGGGTCAGGAAGGGTCCTCTGGTGAGCCAGAGAGCAAGAGAAGTATGAGGGAGTCCTCTGGTAAGCAGGAGGAGTAAGAGGGTCAGGAAGGGTCCTCTGGTGAGCCAGAGAGCAAGAGGAGTATGAGGGAGTCCTCTGGTAAGCAGGGGGAGTAAGAGGGCCAGGAGGGGTCCTCTGGTGAGCCAGGAAGTGAGATGATTCTGAGGGAATCCTCTGGTGAATAGAAAGTTGAGAGAGTCAGGAGGGGTCCTCTGATGAGCAGGGGTGGGTAAGAGTAGTATGAGAGGGTCACTATTGCCACTTCTAATTTTTTTTTTCTTGCAGATAACTATGGTTCCATCAGACCTCAACAAAAGCTCAGACTACTCCCACACAGACTTTATTCTCTTTGGCTTTCCAGAGGTAACAAAGCTCCGCCCCCTGCTAGCCCTTCCCTTCTCCCTCATCTATGCGGTGATACTGAGCAGTAATTCGGCGGTCATGATGGTGATCGTGCTGGAGAAAAGCCTCCACATGCCGATGTACATCCTCATCTTTTCTCTTCTGGCCTCCAGTGTTGTCTATAACACGGCCATCGTGCCCAAGATGATCCTGCAACTATTTGGCCTGGACCAGATCACTTTAGCCGGGTGTGTGTGGCAGATCTTCATTGTGTATTCCGGGGTCATGGCCGAGTCTGTGGTCCTTCTGCTGATGGCCGTAGACAGGTATTTAGCGATCGGCCAGCCATTACATTACCATGCAATCATCGCCAGGCAGTTCCTTGCCCTCGCGACAGTCAATGGACTGATACGCCTCTGCTTTTTTGTGTTGCCTCTAGTCATCATGGTGGCACAGGTTCAATACTGCAGGTCAAAGGTCATCTATCACTTCTTCTGTGAGAACATGATGCTCTTCAGAATTGCTTGTGGAGGAAACAATGCTCAGATTATAGGACTGATGGTGAGGCTTTCCCTCACATTGTGTGACATTGCTATTATCTTCATTGCCTACCTTAAAGTTCTTCAGTCTGTCCAGAAGATTGCAGTAGGAACGGCTCGGAATAAAGCTCTCCATATGTGCGGTACTCACCTTGCCGTTATCACAATCCTCTACTCATTGGGATTTGTAATGTCCATTTTGTACCTGCCAGGCATGTCGGCCTCCTACCACCTGCAAAATATCTTAAGCGCTCTCTACTTCCTGTTCCCGGCCTCTGTTAATCCATTTATCTATGGATTTCGAATGGAGAAGATCAAGCACAGCTTACTCAACCATTGGAGGAAGAAGAACTGGAGCTCCATTGAGGACAAAAGACAATGAGATGAATGATTTCTGAATGTAGGTGTAGCTGATCCACTGCTAGTCTGTAATTGGAGGTTACAAATACATTGATACATTTTTAAATAAATTATATATCTGGTGGATGCTTTGGGATAAAACAAATAGGCTCCGAAGTTGCTCAGATCCACTTGACTTACACTTCTCGGCCGGCCATACTATCATTGATTCCAGGCCCCATTTTTCTCAACTCAAAAAAGCATTCTTAGACATTTCCTTACCAGTACCAGACCCATTATACCTAGACACTGGGGGTCTAGTTTAGTCCCTTCTATGGCAGACTGGGATCTAGAGGTTTAGTCTATCAGGCACATTGAGCAATTGGTGGTGTTGTTTCCCATTGAAAGATGATGTTTGCTTACTCATTGGTGATGTAAGTTGTTTTTTATGTCTTTAAACATTTTCCATTGTTAGCTAAAGTAAAAAGTATATTATTGTATGTAGCGATAACCTTTATCGCCGGAGGGTTTCACCGCCAGAGACGTCCTTTTCCCAATGGTGAGAGGTGCTGCAGGAATCCCAGAGTCATCCGTGAGGGAAACAGGAACAGCCCTTACAAGGGCTAGTGAATTGTAATATAGCGTTTCCCCCCAATAAGAGACAGAACTCAGTATTGAGGGTGGAGATGAAGTTTATTAGTGCCACACTGTGCCTTATATGCAAGGCTCCATGCAAGGGGACCTCCCCCGTGGACCTGATGGAGAACTGCATGACAAACCCACATACCAATGGGAGCAGGGCACACAATCCCTCAACTCTGCCGGTAACACAATCAGTAGAACAATAGCAGTCTGTAACACAATCAGTATAACAATAGAAGTCTGTAGCACAATCAGTATAACAATAGCAGTCTGTAGCACAATCAGTATAACAATAGCAGTCTGTAATACAATCAACAACACCATGGCAGTCTGTCTGGGACATGCTCAAGAAAATGAAAGTAATGTGTCTATGCAAAAACAGTGCCTTTAAAATCCAAAGGCAGAGTCTGTCACATTGTATTTCTTTTTTTTTATTTCAATAGTTTTCATTGCAAGAATACAGCACAAACCAGCATCCAGTACTTTTTTGTACGTAAAAAAATAAATCATGGACATCGAGATGTGCAAAGTATACAAGAACAAAATAGCCCCATGGAATAACCATGGGCTACTAAGAAAGGGAAAGAAAAGAAAAAACTCATGCCTCGACCGGTCACCTCTAGCATTTCACCACTTGTTTATCCTCCCACCCTGCCTGGCCCCGGGGATAAGCATAAAGGACACAAGACTTTGTTGCAAGGGGTAGGACGAAAAGAAAAGTCAAGAAGAAAGAGAATGGATAAAAAAGGTAGTAGAGCAAGAGAAGAGGAACGAGAAAGAGAAGACAAGTTCCAGATCAAAAAGACAATCAGGTTAGCACACTAAATCGTCAAATGATCTCGGTCAAACCGTCTCGGCTGAAAATGGGCAATCCAACCCCAGGTAGCTAAGAAAGGAGTGAACTCTCCCTGCATAGAAGCCGCCATCATCTCAAAAAACATAGCCTTATTAACACGAACTACTAGGCTCCCACTAGGTATGTCTAACTTTTTCCAAGAATGCGCTATGATCAACTTAGCTGCCGTAGTAATATGTCTTAGGAGCTCAAACTGGGTCTACGAGCAGTCTGGAGGCTTCAAATTGATCAGAGCCAATTGCGCTGAGGGGGACAGCCCGGTGGCCTTCCTTATAACAGAAAACACTTTGGCCCAGAATCGTCTAACCACCTTGCACTCCCACCAGATGTGAATGTACGTTCCAGGAGATAATAGCCCCTAAAACAATTTGTGGTGTAGGATGGGCAGAATCTATGAACCCTGTCCGAACTAGGCATCATCTAAGCAGTACCTTAATGTTAACCTCTTGGGCGCTGGTGCTCAGGAACCCAGAAAATGAATGCAACCAGGCCGCTCTCCAGTCACAGTCCGAAAGGTTCGTATTAAGGTCAGACTCCCATTTCACAGAATACTTTAGAGGATGCGCCTTTTTCACTCCTTTTCCCAATAGATACTCCCCACAAACTTTCTCAAATGCTGAGAGCTCGAGTGGGACGGCACCTGCTCTAATTTTAGTTTTCACATAGTGGGAAATTCGCAGAAAGCGGAGAAACTCACTATTAGGGACATTCCTAGAGGACCGCAGATCAGAAAAAGGTACAAGTCTTTAATCCTAGTTAAGTTCTGCGCTCTTCACCAACTAAATGCTGTTGGCTCCAGGAAGCCCAGAGAAAATTTTTGGTTTCCCAGTATAGACAACAACAGGCATTGAGGGGAAGAGAGATTCCCTCACACCTTACTCATCTTCCAACCTCTAAGGGAGCGGTTTAACACAGGATTTTAGAGCTTCCTATTAGCCGACAGGGGCAGCCAAAGCAGATTCAAAATAGCTATCGGAAAACAGTAGAACTCCTCTATATCCACCCAGTATTTCTTTTTTTTTTATAACTAAACAAAATCTTTCTTATTATGCTCTGATCTTTTTCAAACCATTTTACGAACCTGCGTTTATTAGTAACACTCTCTTGGGAATATGTAAAATATCCCATATCTAATGATACCCTTTGAAATAATATATTTATTCTTTATTACCTCTATAAAACTAGTGAATATATAAAGGTAAATTTTAGAGGCATCTTTTTAAATATACCATTAAGCAGTAATCACATCTAGCTACGGCCCTTGATAGCATCCAATGGGCCGAAACCCTGCATATCGGGGCTTGCAAACGTCTTGCTAGCATCTACCTGCGGCTTTTAATTATCTAACATCTACTATATGTTCAGAAAGATGCAGGTGGTGCTGAAAACAGAGTACATCTCTGGCCAGACTGGAGGTCTGTTTTGGTTCCTTCTGTGGTAGACTGGGTTCTAGAGGTGGAATCTACCAGGTGCATGGAGGAATTTTTCTGACACGACAATGGGTCATCGGTGGAGCCTATCTCCATGTGGACCATCTGTCTAACATCACATCTGTGGTGGGACTGCGTAGATATATACAATGCAATCCTAGACTATCAAATTTACCTAATCCAGAGATCCCATGTTCTGGGTCTCATATGGGTGACCTCTCGTTAACCATCTAACACTTATAGATTGGTCCAAAAGTTGGGTGACCCCAATCCTAAACCTCTTGTTAGGGGGCCTTTAGGCTTTTGGTCCCACTTGTATCATAGCCCCAAATTTTGACCACATATAAAATATGCACTAAACTAATATATAAAATTTGTAAACATGAAAATATTCGTGCAGTCAGTGCCACAAAAAAAAAGGGCAAGTGCCAGCGGCAATGATGTACAAGTTACCAGACCATGATTGGGGCAGTCCAAAAGCAAATGAAGGAGAGGGAAGCAGTACAAACACCCACGCACGTGGCTCTAGTGCCGCTTCAAAGGGTGAGGGCCACACTTATTCCATTCATTGCAATAAAGATGGTGTGCCAAGGCAGGGCCCCCACAAGACCACCGAGAGAGACCTCCACACTGGTAGATGGAATTGCTGAAAACCTGTCCTTGGTAAGTATGCAGATGCTGGTGCTGGATAGAGAAGCTGACCAGGCACATCGGACCTGGAGATAGGCCCGGGGAGGGAACAGTCTACAGGGAATGCAGCCAGTGAACTGGGTCACGTCAGCCAACATTGCTGAGAACAGCCAATCGGTTATTTTAGTCAGGTAGGCGTGGCCTCGGCAGTGGAAATCCCCCTTTTTTGTTTTGTGAAAACCGAGCCACCGCTGAGCCGGAAACATTGCCCAAGGCGCTCCGGTGGCGGGGACACAAAAAGGGTTCGGCCCTTTTTAAAGGGAGATTCTATTTCCACCAAAAAAACATGACTTGACTAAGGTGACCTCTGACTACCCCAGCTTTTGTTGTTGTCTTCCGATCATGCAATTAGAGTTGGAGAAACTGTACAGACTTACAGCTTAGTCTATGCTAGAATGACTTTTAGTAGGTTTTATTTTAGTTTGCAGCTATTGCAGGTTAAGACACTAGATGGCGATGTTACCAATCCGCAACTGTATTTTTCTGCTGTATTGTTATTTCCTGCATATCGAGCTGTAATATCTATCACTGCAAGTTCTTCTCTTCCTGTCTTTGTGTCTTTATTAATAAGCCACCATGTAAGGTGACAGAGCAGAAAGACAGAATTGAGGTCAATGTTCAGACCAGGATCAATGCTGCCAGTCAAAGCAGGAGTCAATGGTCAGGCATCTCAGGCTCAAAAAGGCTCAAAAAAACAATCCAAGCAATCTGCAGGCAAGTCCGAGGGCAGTTCACAGCCAAGGCTGATAATGGCTGGGTACTGGAGCACTAACATCTACAGGGATACTGAGGATGCGCCCGCAGCCCACAGCGAGGGACTGGTGGAAAGGGGCCATCAGAGGGGGTTCACAAAGTGGGGCATCCTGAATCATGGGCACCTAGTTGGCCGACCATGGTGTCTGCTATCTGAATGGCTAGGTACAGGAGCGCACCTCAGCCCGCATATGCCAGGGATGTAGCTGGCATTGTTTACCTCACCATGGAAGCTGCCAGCAAAGGTACGACAGCAGGGCATCCCGATTCAGGATCATCTAAAACACTCCAGGGTCGAGATGCCAAGCTATGGATTTTGTTTTGCTTTTGCTGGGTTGGATAGGACGAGAGGCTGATGAGTATGCTGGCTGCCACTCTGCTCCCAATGCTGCCTCCAATGGGAACACTCAGGGCTGCCATCAGGAATTTTTGGGCCCCATACCAGCACATCGTCTGCCCCCCGCCCCCTTATACACTTGGCTTTGATCCAACCCTTGCCTCAAATCAGGCCTCCTTGCCCCTACCCCTGACCCCAGGTAGACTTCCAGCCACCGATCAGCCTCTCTACCCACTCCTACCACCGATCAGCCTCTATGCCCACTCCCCTCCCCCAACTATAAACCAGTGACCTCCAGACACACAGACCGCGTTCCCAAAAACCCTTGTCCGAACCCTCCTATCAGGAATACCAGGCCTAAAGCCTGCAGACACACAAATTCTTGGCTAAGGCAAAAAGATTGCTCAAGTTAAATATTAGTTAATATTAATATTAATTAAGTTTTAATGCAATGAGCGCACACTAGGCAATGATAACAAATATTTGGCTATGTTGTAATATGAAATGATACAAATGCTGTTCTGAGGGGGTTACAGGTTACAGTGAGTTACACAGAGAGACAATGGTCAGTTACCTTAATATGCAGTTGCAGAGTAGTGGTGATGAAGAGCTCCCAAAAGGGGTATGTCAAGAGCTTACAGATGGGTTGGACACCTCCAGCACGCTGCCGCGAGACCCCCCTCCAGAGAATGACAAAAGCCTGGCCCAGGGTCATCCCTTTTATGCCTGGGGTTCCTTTCACTCCCCTCCCTTCTGTGGGATGGATTGTCACCTCCCACTGGTCTGGTCTGGAGCTTGCTTTAGCCCCTAAAACCCTTTAAAGGTTATAACTTTAAGCAGAGGGGTTGTATAGCTTTGGATACGGCACCAAAAGATTGGGCTGGATGCCGGGCATCTGATGAGTCCAAAAATGGGGTCCCTACATGGGTCAGAACCTTAGATCTCCATTTCTCTAGATTTGCTTTGTTGCAGAGCCTGGAGTAACCTATCTTTGCATGCGGTTTTGTGAGCCGGTTCTGGTTCTGATTCTGGCTTGGTGCTGGGACACATGGTGGCGCTGCTATGGTCTGATTTGTGTTGGTGCCGCTAGTCTGCGGCTCTCATCTTTTGATGTGACTGTAGCGATAACCCTTATCGCCGGAGGGCTTCACCGCCCGGGACGGCCTTTTCCCAATCGTAAGAGGTGCTGCTGGAATTCCAGAGTCGTCCGTGAGGAAACAGGAACAGCCCTTACAAGGGCTAGTGAATTGTAATATAGCGTTTCCCCCAATAAGAGACAGAACTTCAGTATTGAGGGTGAAGGTGAAGTGTCTTTATTAGTGCCACTCTAGGCCTTATATACACAAGTCTCCATGCAAGGTGGACCTGATGGAGAACTGCATGACACACACACCGACCAATAGCAGCAGGGCACACAATCCCTCAACTCTGCCGGTGACGCAATCAGGAACACAATAGACAACACACAATCAATCAGAACAATGCCATTGTCTGTGACGTAATCAATCAACACAATGGCAGTCTGTAATACAATCCAAACTACAATGACATTGCCTGTAACAGTATCAAAATACAATGACATTGTCTGGAACCTAATTAAGAAAAGGCCAGTGAATGACTCGGTGGGCCATTGAATAGTGATGACATCCAAAAGGCATAGAGTCTGTCACAATGCCCCCTTTTTGTGGAACACCCGGCAGACCCGGATTGACCCTGTTCGGGTTAACGTGGGGCTGTCCGGACTCTTGTTATGGGCAGAGTTCTGTGTAAGGACAAGTCTGCAAATAGTGAGTAACCGGATTAAACATTGACGTGGGCTGTACATAGGAATCGGTCATGGGTGGGGTCCAAACATTGGGATATTGTGGCGTTGGTGAGTTCAGTACCAAAGTCCTTGGTTGGATGTGTGCACAGGTGCTTTGCTTTCTTATAGCTGGCCCAAGTTTCAATCTCTTTCCATGGAAGCTGATCGGAGAATCCACAATCTTCTGCACATCTACATCATCGTAAAAGGAGACAAAACCATAACCCTTAGAAACACCAGAGGCATCCCTAATAATTTTGACATTCTTTACAGCGCCATACTTTGAAAAAACATACTTAATTTCATGCTGATCCGACGGTCAATGCCCCCAACAAAAATAGTGTTTGGCATAAGTTTCCCTTCTGGAAGGATGTAACCTGATGGCTGATCCTCTTCTTGGCTTCTTGTAACAGACATGACGTGATGCAGACGCAACCCCTGGGTCTCCCCGACCAGTGGGCTGGAGTCGGCAGCTCGAGCTGGAGCCCGGGTTGTAACAGGGTTGACGCTGGCTGGCCCAGAGGTAGCGTAGGCAGAAGTCATTGGTCCTAGATCATTTCCCAATAGTACTTCTGCGGGTAAGTTGTCCATAAGTCCCACATGTACCCTGCCGGATCCAGCGCCCCAGTCAAGATGTACTCGGGCGGTGGGGAGTCGAAACACAGCTCCTCCCACCACCCTTACTGCAACAGTGTGTCCAGTGCGGTCTTTGTTCTTGACCAAATGAGGTTGGAGCAAGGTAACTGTGGCTCCGGTGTCGCGTAATCCTTGCGCGGTGCGCCCATTGACTCGTACCTTCTGGCAATGGTGCTGTCGGTTGTCTTGGATGGCCGCTTGTACGGGATCAGCTTCATACAGTACCCCCAGATACTCTTCCGAACTGCTCTCAGCTTCCAAACAGTGTGCCGCAGGAGTACGGGAGGTGGAAGGTTGTTTTTGCCCCCACGTGTTTCAGGGAGGCTCTAGGGCGCAATCACTGCGATAATGTCCCCATTGTTTGCAACAATGGCACTGAACTGTGGAGAGGTTCGGTTGCTGCGCTGGCCTATGTGGCCCAGAGTCACGAGTTGGCGCTGAAGCCACAGGTGCTTGAAATTTGATGGGAGGTTGTGGTTTTGGAGCGGACTGTTCTGTCCGCCGAGCATCAGTGTACTCGTCGGCTAGACGAGCAGCCTCAGGTAGCGTTAGAGGCCTCCGGTCACGTACCCACTCTCTTAGCTCTGGTTGCAGGGCATTGAGAAAATGCTCTAGTAAAAACAACTGTAGTACATCCTCAGCGGTCGTGGCTTTGCATCCAGTGACCCAGTGTGATGCTGTACGATGGAGGCGACATGCCCACTCCGTGTAAGAATCCCCTCCCTTCTTTTGGGATTCCCGAAATCGTCGCCTGTAGGCCTCCGGGGTGACAGCGTACCGGGCTAACAAAGCCTACTTTACCAGATGGTAGTGTGGTAAGTCCGCATCAGGGATGGCCCGGAAAGCATCTGAAGCTTTCCCAGATAGTTTCCCTGATAATATGGTGACCCATTCCTCCGTGGGTACCCGGTGTAAAGCGCACTGCCGTTCAAAATCGGCCAAAAATCCGCCAATCTCGTCGTCACTTTCCTGGAAGAATTTAAATGCTGCAAATGGAATCTTTCTCCCCCCAGTGTAAATGAGGCTGAGAGGCTGCTGGGTTGAAAGTCGCCGATCTTCCCTTCGCTTACTGGCCTCTGCCTCCGCTGCGGCGAAGACTCGGTCGATCAGTTCCTGTGATGGATTCGGGCCATAGACCGACAATCTGTTCCGAACCGCTTGAACGAGAGCAGCGTCTTCATCGATCTCTATATTGGTTTCGGTCCTCACTGCTGCACGATCCATTTCGATCAGCTCGGCTATCAGTCCCCGACGTGGGCGGTTGCTAGCTGACCTTCCCCGGCTCTCGAGTAGATCCTTCAGGGTCAGCCTTTTCAACTTGTCCTACTGACTCTCCATCAGGGTAGCACTCTCTCTGGGTAGAAAGGACCATCCGACCAATTGTAGCGATAACCCTTATCGCCGGAGGGCTTCACCGCCCGAGACGTCCTTTTCCCAATCGTAAGAGGTGCTGCTGGAATTCCAGAGTCGTCCGTGAGGAAACAGGAACAGCCCTTACAAGGGCTAGTGAATTGTAATATAGCATTTTCCCCAATAAGAGACAGAACTTCAGTATTGAGGGTGAAGGTGAAGTCTCCTATTGCATGACACACACACCGACCAATAGCAGCAGGGCACACAATCCCTCAACTCTGCCGGTGACGCAATCAGCAACACAATAGACGTCTGTAACACAATCAATCAGAACAATGCCATTGTCTGTGACGTAATCAATCAACACAATGGCAGTCTGTAATACAATCCAAACTACAATGACATTGCCTGTAACAGTATCAAAATACGATGACATTGTCTGGAACCTAATTAAGAAAAGGCCAGTGAATGACCCGGTGGGCCATTGAATAGTGATGACATCCAAAAGGCATAGAGTCTGTCACAGTGACTATTTAACGCCCACCTCTAGACCCACTGGAGCCTTCCCAGGCTGGAGGTGTCAGAGAATCAGCAGCAGGGAGTCTGTGATTTGCTCTGCTTACCCCAGAAATGCTAATTCTCCTTCCTGGGGAGATAAGGCCCTATGCATATTGGTGACTAGGAAGCCTTAACAGGGGGAAAAAAAGGGGAACTCCGGGCTTGTATCTGTGATAAAATAAAATGTAATGTTTGCCCGATTCCTCACACCTCCTACTACTGATCAGCCTCTATGCTCACTCCACTCCTGCCACCGATCAGCCTCTATGCCCACTCCACTCCTGCCACCAATCAGCATCTATGCCCACTCCACTCCTGCCACGGATCAGCCTCTATGCCCACTCCACTCCTGCCACTGATCAGCCTCTATATCCACTCCACTCCTGCCACGGATCAGCATCTATGCCCACTCCACTTCTGCCACCGATCAGCCTCTATGCCCACTCCACTCCTGCCACCAATCAGCATCTATGCCCAATCCACTCCTGCCACGGATCAGCCTCTATGCCCACTCCACTTCTGCCACTGATCAGCCTCTATATCCACTCCACTCCTGCCACGGATCAGCATCTATGCCCACTCCACTCCTGCCACTGATCAGCCTCTATGCCCACTTCACTCCTGCCACTGATCGGCCTCTATACCCACTCCACTCCTGCCACTGATCGGCCTCTATACCCACTCCACATATACTACTATTCAGCCTCTATCCCCACTCCACTCTTGCCACGGATCAGCCTCTATGCCCATTCCACTCCTGCCACGGATCAGCCTCTATGCCCACTTCACTCCTGCCACAGATCAACATCTATGCACACTCCACTCCTGCCACGGATCAGCCTCTATGCCCACTCCGCTCCTGCTACTGATCAGCCTCTATGCCCACTCCATCCTGCCACGGATCAGCCTCTATGCCCACTCCACTACTGCCACTGATCGGCCTCTATGCCCACTTCACTCCTGCCACCGATCAGCATATGTGTCCACTCCACTCCTGCCACCGATCAGCCTTCTATTCCCACTCCTCTCCTGCCACTAATCCGCCTCTATGCCCACTCCACTCCTACCACCTATCAGCCTCTATGCCCCCTCCACTCCTGCCACAGATCAGCCTCTCTGCCCACTCCACTCCTGCTACCGATCAACATCTATGTCCACTCCACTCCTACCACTGATCAGCCTTCTATACCCACTGCACTCCTGCTACTTATCCGCCTCTATGCCCACTCCACTCCTGCCACTGATCAACCTCTATGCCCACTCCACTCCTACCACTGATCAGCCTCTATGCCCACTCCACTCCTGCCACTGATCATCATCTATGCCCACTCCACTCCTACCACTGATCAGCCTCTATGCCCACTCCACTCCTACCACTGATCAGCCTCTATGCCCTCTCCACTCCTGCCACTGATCAGCCTCTATGCCCGCTCCACTCCTACCACTGATCAGCCTCTATGCCCTCTCCACTCCTGCCACGGATCAGCCTCTATGCCCACTCCACTCCTGCCACTGATCAGCCTCTATGCTCACTCCACTCCTACCGCTGATCAGCCCCTATGCCCACTCCACTTCTGCTACCAATCAACACCTATGTCCACTCCACTACTGCCACCGATCAGCCTCTATGCCCACTCCACTCCTACCACTGATCAGCCGCTATGCCCGCTCCACTCCTACCACTGATCAGCCGCTATGCCCACTCCACTTCTGCTACCAATCAACACCTATGTCCACTCCACTCCTGCCACCGATCAGCCTCTATGCCCACTCCACTCCTGCCACTGATCAACCTCTATGCCCACTCCACTCCAACCACTGATCAGCCTCTATGCCCACTCCACTCCTGCCACTGATCAGCCTCTATGCCCACTCCACTCCTACCACTGATCAGCCTCTATGCCCTCTCCACTCCTGCCACTGATCAGCCTCTATGCCCGCTCCACTCCTACCACTGATCAGCCTCTATGCCCTCTCCACTCCTGCCACGGATCAGCCTCTATGCCCACTCCACTCCTGCCACTGATCAGCCTCTATGCTCACTCCACTCCTACCGCTGATCAGCCGCTATGCCCACTTCACTTCTGCTACCAATCAACACCTATGTCCACTCCACTACTGCCACCGATCAGCCTCTATGCCCACTCCACTCCTACCACTGATCAGCCGCTATGCCCGCTCCACTCCTACCACTGATCAGCCGCTATGCCCACTCCACTTCTGCTACCAATCAACACCTATGTCCACTCCACTCCTGCCACCGATCAGCCTCTATGCCCACTCCACTCCTGCCACTGATCAACCTCTATGCCCACTCCACTCCAACCACTGATCAGCCTCTATGCCCACTCCACTCCTGCCACTGATCAGCCTCTATGCCCACTCCACTCCTGCCACTGATCATCATCTATGCCCACTCCACTCCTACCACTGATCAGCCTCTATGCCCCCTCCACTCCTGCCACAGATCAGCCTCTCTGCCCACTCCACTCCTGCTACTGATCAGCATCTATGTCCACTCCACTCCTACCACTGATCAGCCTTCTATACCCACTGCACTCCTGCTACTTATCCGCCTCTATGCCCACTCCACTCCTGCCACTGATCAGCCTCTATGCCCGCTCCACTCCTGCCACTGATCAGCCTCTATGCCCACTCCACTCCTACCACTGATCAGCCTCTATGCCCACTCCACTCCTGCCACTGATCATCATCTATGCCCACTCCACTCCTACCACTGATCAGCCTCTATGCCCACTCCACTCCTACCACTGATCAGCCTCTATGCCCTCTCCACTCCTGCCACTGATCAGCCTCTATGCCCGCTCCACTCCTACCACTGATCAGCCTCTATGCCCTCTCCACTCCTGCCACGGATCAGCCTCTATGCCCACTCCACTCCTACCGCTGATTAGCCCCTATGCCCACTCCACTCCTGCCACTGATCAGCCTCTATGCCCACTCCACTCCTACCGCTGATTAGCCCCTATGCCCACTCCACTCCTGCCACTGATCAGCCTCTATGCCCACTCCACTCCTGCCACTGATCATCATCTATGCCCACTCCACTCCTACCACTGATCAGCCTCTATGCCCACTCCACTCCTACCACTGATCAGCCTCTATGCCCTCTCCACTCCTGCCACTGATCAGCCTCTATGCCCTCTCCACTCCTGCCACGGATCAGCCTCTATGCCCCCTCCACTCCTACCGCTGATTAGCCCCTATGCCCACTCCACTCCTGCCACTGACCAGCCTCTATGCCCACTCCACTCCTACCGCTGATTAGCCCCTATGCCCACTCCACTCCTGCCACTGATCAGCCTCTATGCCCACTCCACTCCTACCACTGATCAGCCGCTATGCCCGCTCCACTCCTACCACTGATCAGCCGCTATGCCCACTCCACTTCTGCTACCAATCAACACCTATGTCCACTCCACTCCTGCCACCGATCAGCCTCTATGCCCACTCCACTCCTACCACTGATCAGCCGCTATGCCCGCTCCACTCCTACCACTGATCAGCCGCTATGCCCACTCCACTTCTGCTACCAATCAACACCTATGTCCACTCCACTCCTGCCACCGATCAGCCTCTATGCCCACTGCACTCCTGCCACTGATCAACCTCTATGCCCACTCCACTCCAACCACTGATCAGCCTCTATGCCCACTCCACTCCTGCCACTGATCAGCCTCTATGCCCACTCCACTCCTGCTACCGATCAGCATCTATGTCCCCTCCACTCCTACCATTGATCAGCCTTCTATACCCACTGCACTCCTGCTACTTATCCGCCTCTATGCCCACTCCACTCCTGCCACTGATCAGCCTCTATGCCCACTCCACTCCTGCCACTAATCAGTCTTTATGCCCACTCCGCTCCTGCCATCAGTCAGCCTCTATGCCCGCTCCACTCCTGCCACTGATCAGCCTCTATGCCCACTCCACTCCTACCACTGATCAGCCTCTATGCCCACTCCACTCCTGCCACTGATCAGCCTCTATGCCCACTCCACTCCTACCACTGATCATCATCTATGTCCACTCCACTCCTACCACTGATCAGCCTCTATGCCCACTCCACTCCTACCACTGATCAGCCTCTATGCCCTCTCCACTCCTGCCACTGATCAGCCTCTATGCCCGCTCCACTCCTACCACTGATCAGCCTCTATGCCCTCTCCACTCCTGCCACGGATCAGCCTCTATGCCCACTCCACTCCTACCGCTGATTAGCCCCTATGCCCACTCCACTCCTGCCACTGATCAGCCTCTATGCCCACTCCACTCCTACCGCTGATTAGCCCCTATGCCCACTCCACTCCTGCCACTGATCAGCCTCTATGCCCACTCCACTCCTACCACTGATCAGCCGCTATGCCCACTCCACTCCTACCACTGATCAGCCGCTATGCCCACTCCACTTCTGCTACCATTCAACACCTATGTCCACTCCACTCCTGCCACCGATCAGCCTCTATGCCCACTCCACTCCTGCCACTGATCAACCTCTATGCCCACTCCACTCCAACCACTGATCAGCCTCTATGCCCACTCCACTCCTGCCACTGATCAACCTCTATGCCCACTCCACTCCTACCACTGATCAGCCTCTATGCCCACTCCACTCCTGCCACTGATCAACCTCTATGCCCACTCCACTCCTACCACTGATCAACCTCTATGCCCACTCCACTCCTGCCACTGATCAACCTCTTTGCCCACTCCACTCCTACCACCGATCAGCCTCTATGCCCACTCCACTCCTTCCACTGATCAAGCTATATGCCCTCCCCACTCCTGTCATTGCCCCATTCTCCCTGTGTTTCGTCAGACCAGTCCCTACTGGTGCCCCCCAACTCGTCAATCAGTGTTTCCTTTTTATTCTGATTCCTAACAAACCACAATCTATAATATAAGCGCCATTGTTTTATTTTATTTTCTCACTTGGAGAAACAGTTTTTAAACACTACAATAAAGGATGCTGAGACTCCACATTGCAAGCATCATAACGAATAGAGAGTTGGGCCTCCGGGGTGGGGAGGGGGCTGCAACGGGTCCGGACCTCTGGGAGCAGCTCCCATGCCGACCTCACTCATCATAAATATCCCCCCTCCCTACTCCTCCGCTCTGAGATCCTCCACATCTCCATCCCAGGTAACAGCAACTGCTACACGGGATGTAACAGCTACAGCAATAGAACACTATGAATATGAAAATGAATCATTTATTGCTGAAGATCTGCATGTTACACCTCAAAGAGGGACAGGGGGACATGGACTCAGAAGAGGGACAGTCCCTCCAAATCAGGGATGTTTGGGAGGTATGCTCATCTCATCAATGTTACATTTATATAGCACTGACCTATACCACAGTGCTGTACATGACCTCCTGTCCCTCAGAGCTCACACTCTAATGTCTCCCCCACACTCACACACTGTTATTATACATTATATAGCACTGACATATACCACAGCGCTGTACATAGAAGCAGTCACATGACCTCCTGTCCCTCAGAGCTCACACTCTAATGTCTCCCCCACACTCACACACTGTTATTATATATTGATATGTATACATCAATATCATCTCCTTTCCACATTCCCTCCATCTTTTTCTCTCTTTGCCACATTCTCTCCATCTTTATCTTAATTTCCACGGTTCATCCTTTCTCTCTCTAACACATTCTCTAATTTATAGAAACACTTTGAATAGGCAAATGAATAATTTATTGCTGCAGATCTGCATGTTACACCTCAAAGAGGGACAAATGGGAACAACGAGGGACAGGGGGACATGGACTCAAAAGAGGGACAGTCCCTCCAAAAGAGGGGTGTTTGGGAGGTAGGCTCATCTCATCAATGTTGGGTGGGTGCCACCTGCTGCCAGTATAGGAGACAACTGATAGAAAAAAGAAGGGGGACCAACCTGCAGTAGACAATCACAGGTCCCCACTTCAGGCCTTCTAGACAATCACAGGTCTCCACTTCAGGCCTTCTAGACAATCACAGGTACCCACTTCAGGCCTTCTAGACAATCACAGGTCTCCACTTCAGGCCTTCTAGACAATCACAGGTCTCCACTTCAGGCCTTCTAGACAATCACAGGTCTCCACCTCAGGCCTTCTAGACAATCACAGGTCTCCACTTCAGGCCTTCTAGACAATCACAGGTCTCCACTTCAGGCCTTCTAGACAATCACAGGTCTCCACTTCAGGCCTTCTAGACAATCACAGGTCTCCACCTCAGGCCATCTAGACAATCACAAGTCTCCACTTCAGGCCTTCTAGACAATCACAGGTCTCCACTTCAGGCCTTCTAGACAGCCACAGATCTCCACTTCAGACCTTCTAGACAATCACAGGTCTCCACTTCAGACCTTCTAGACAATCACAGGTCTCCACTTCAGGCCTTCTAGACAATCACAGGTCCCCACTTCAGGCCTTCTAGACAACCACAGGTCTCAACTTCAGGCCTTCTAGACAATCACAGGCCCCACTTCAGGCCTTCTAGACAATCACAGGTCTCCACTTCAGGCCTTCTAGACAATCACAGGCCCCACTTCAGGCCTTCTAGACAATCACAGGTCTCCACTTCAGGCCTTCTAGACAATCACAAGTCTCCACTTCAGGACTTCTAGACAATCACAGGTCTCCACTTCAGGCATTCTAGACAATCACAGGTCTCCACATCTATGCCCAATCCACTCCTGCCACGGATCAGCCTCTATGCCCACTCCACTTCTGCCACTGATCAGCCTCTATATCCACTCCACTCCTGCCACGGATCAGCATCTATGCCCACTCCACTCCTGCCACTGATCAGCCTCTATGCCCACTTCACTCCTGCCACTGATCGGCCTCTATACCCACTCCACTCCTGCCACTGATCGGCCTCTATACCCACTCCACATATACTACTATTCAGCCTCTATCCCCACTCCACTCTTGCCACGGATCAGCCTCTATGCCCATTCCACTCCTGCCACGGATCAGCCTCTATGCCCACTTCACTCCTGCCACAGATCAACATCTATGCACACTCCACTCCTGCCACGGATCAGCCTCTATGCCCACTCCGCTCCTGCTACTGATCAGCCTCTATGCCCACTCCACTCCTGCCACGGATCAGCCTCTATGCCCACTCCACTACTGCCACTGATCGGCCTCTATGTCCACTCCACTCCTGCCACCGATCAGCCTTCTATTCCCACTCCTCTCCTGCCACTAATCCGCCTCTATGCCCACTCCACTCCTACCACCTATCAGCCTCTATGCCCCCTCCACTCCTGCCACAGATCAGCCTCTCTGCCCACTCCACTCCTGCTACCGATCAACATCTATGTCCACTCCACTCCTACCACTGATCAGCCTTCTATACCCACTGCACTCCTGCTACTTATCCGCCTCTATGCCCACTCCACTCCTGCCACTGATCAACCTCTATGCCCACTCCACTCCTACCACTGATCAGCCTCTATGCCCACTCCACTCCTGCCACTGATCAGCCTCTATGCCCACTCCACTCCTACCACTGATCAGCCTCTATGCCCTCTCCACTCCTGCCACTGATCAGCCTCTATGCCCGCTCCACTCCTACCACTGATCAGCCTCTATGCCCTCTCCACTCCTGCCACGGATCAGCCTCTATGCCCACTCCACTCCTGCCACTGATCAGCCTCTATGCTCACTCCACTCCTACCGCTGATTAGCCCCTATGCCCACTCCACTCCTGCCACTGATCAGCCTCTATGCCCACTCCACTCCTACCACTGATCAGCCGCTATGCCCGCTCCACTCCTACCACTGATCAGCCGCTATGCCCACTCCACTTCTGCTACCAATCAACACCTATGTCCACTCCACTCCTGCCACCGATCAGCCTCTATGCCCACTCCACTCCTACCACTGATCAGCCGCTATGCCCGCTCCACTCCTACCACTGATCAGCCGCTATGCCCACTCCACTTCTGCTACCAATCAACACCTATGTCCACTCCACTCCTGCCACCGATCAGCCTCTATGCCCACTCCACTCCTGCCACTGATCAACCTCTATGCCCACTCCACTCCTGCCACTGATCAGCCTCTATGCCCACTCCACTCCTGCCACTGATCAGCCTCTATGCCCACTCCACTCCTGCCACTGATCATCATCTATGCCCACTCCACTCCTACCACTGATCAGCCTCTATGCCCCCTCCACTCCTGCCACAGATCAGCCTCTCTGCCCACTCCACTCCTGCTACCGATCAGCCTTCTATACCCACTGCACTCCTGCTACTTATCCGCCTCTATGCCCACTCCACTCCTGCCACTGATCAGCCTCTATGCCCGCTCCACTCCTGCCACTGATCAGCCTCTATGCCCACTCCACTCCTACCACTGATCAGCCTCTATGCCCACTCCACTCCTGCCACTGATCATCATCTATGCCCACTCCACTCCTACCACTGATCAGCCTCTATGCCCACTCCACTCCTACCACTGATCAGCCTCTATGCCCTCTCCACTCCTGCCACTGATCAGCCTCTATGCCCGCTCCACTCCTACCACTGATCAGCCTCTATGCCCTCTCCACTCCTGCCACGGATCAGCCTCTATGCCCACTCCACTCCTACCGCTGATTAGCCCCTATGCCCACTCCACTCCTGCCACTGATCAGCCTCTATGCCCCCTCCACTCCTGCCACAGATCAGCCTCTCTGCCCACTCCACTCCTGCTACCGATCAGCATCTATGTCCACTCCACTCCTACCACTGATCAGCCTTCTATACCCACTGCACTCCTGCTACTTATCCGCCTCTATGCCCACTCCACTCCTGCCACTGATCAGCCTCTATGCCCGCTCCACTCCTGCCACTGATCAGCCTCTATGCCCACTCCACTCCTACCACTGATCAGCCTCTATGCCCACTCCACTCCTGCCACTGATCATCATCTATGCCCACTCCACTCCTACCACTGATCAGCCTCTATGCCCACTCCACTCCTACCACTGATCAGCCTCTATGCCCTCTCCACTCCTGCCACTGATCAGCCTCTATGCCCGCTCCACTCCTACCACTGATCAGCCTCTATGCCCTCTCCACTCCTGCCACGGATCAGCCTCTATGCCCACTCCACTCCTACCGCTGATTAGCCCCTATGCCCACTCCACTCCTGCCACTGATCAGCCTCTATGCCCACTCCACTCCTACCGCTGATTAGCCCCTATGCCCACTCCACTCCTGCCACTGATCAGCCTCTATGCCCACTCCACTCCTGCCACTGATCATCATCTATGCCCACTCCACTCCTACCACTGATCAGCCTCTATGCCCACTCCACTCCTACCACTGATCAGCCTCTATGCCCTCTCCACTCCTGCCACTGATCAGCCTCTATGCCCTCTCCACTCCTGCCATGGATCAGCCTCTATGCCCACTCCACTCCTACCGCTGATTAGCCCCTATGCCCACTCCACTCCTGCCACTGATCAGCCTCTATGCCCACTCCACTCCTACCGCTGATTAGCCCCTATGCCCACTCCACTCCTGCCACTGATCAGCCTCTATGCCCACTCCACTCCTACCACTGATCAGCCGCTATGCCCGCTCCACTCCTACCACTGATCAGCCGCTATGCCCACTCCACTTCTGCTACCAATCAACACCTATGTCCACTCCACTCCTGCCACCGATCAGCCTCTATGCCCACTCCACTCCTACCACTGATCAGCCGCTATGCCCGCTCCACTCCTACCACTGATCAGCCGCTATGCCCACTCCACTTCTGCTACCAATCAACACCTATGTCCACTCCACTCCTGCCACCGATCAGCCTCTATGCCCACTGCACTCCTGCCACTGATCAACCTCTATGCCCACTCCACTCCAACCACTGATCAGCCTCTATGCCCACTCCACTCCTGCCACTGATCAGCCTCTATGCCCACTCCACTCCTGCCACTGATCATCATCTATGCCCACTCCACTCCTACCACTGATCAGCCTCTATGCCCCCTCCACTCCTGCCACAGATCAGCCTCTCTGCCCACTCCACTCCTGCTACCGATCAGCATCTATGTCCCCTCCACTCCTACCATTGATCAGCCTTCTATACCCACTGCACTCCTGCTACTTATCCGCCTCTATGCCCACTCCACTCCTGCCACTGATCAGCCTCTATGCCCACTCCACTCCTGCCACTAATCAGTCTTTATGCCCACTCCGCTCCTGCCATCAGTCAGCCTCTATGCCCGCTCCACTCCTGCCACTGATCAGCCTCTATGCCCACTCCACTCCTACCACTGATCAGCCTCTATGCCCACTCCACTCCTGCCACTGATCATCATCATCTATGTCCACTCCACTCGTACCACTGATCAGCCTCTATGCCCACTCCACTCCTACCACTGATCAGCCTCTATGTCCTCTCCACTCCTGCCACTGATCAGCCTCTATGCCCGCTCCACTCCTACCACTGATCAGCCTCTATGCCCTCTCCACTCCTGCCACGGATCAGCCTCTATGCCCACTCCACTCCTACCGCTGATTAGCCCCTATGCCCACTCCACTCCTGCCACTGATCAGCCTCTATGCCCACTCCACTCCTACCGCTGATTAGCCCCTATGCCCACTCCACTCCTGCCACTGATCAGCCTCTATGCCCACTCCACTCCTGCCACTGATCATCATCTATGCCCACTCCACTCCTACCACTGATCAGCCTCTATGCCCACTCCACTCCTACCACTGATCAGCCTCTATGCCCTCTCCACTCCTGCCACTGATCAGCCTCTATGCCCTCTCCACTCCTGCCATGGATCAGCCTCTATGCCCACTCCACTCCTACCGCTGATTAGCCCCTATGCCCACTCCACTCCTGCCACTGATCAGCCTCTATGCCCACTCCACTCCTACCGCTGATTAGCCCCTATGCCCACTCCACTCCTGCCACTGATCAGCCTCTATGCCCACTCCACTCCTACCACTGATCAGCCGCTATGCCCGCTCCACTCCTACCACTGATCAGCCGCTATGCCCACTCCACTTCTGCTACCAATCAACACCTATGTCCACTCCACTCCTGCCACCGATCAGCCTCTATGCCCACTCCACTCCTACCACTGATCAGCCGCTATGCCCGCTCCACTCCTACCACTGATCAGCCGCTATGCCCACTCCACTTCTGCTACCAATCAACACCTATGTCCACTCCACTCCTGCCACCGATCAGCCTCTATGCCCACTGCACTCCTGCCACTGATCAACCTCTATGCCCACTCCACTCCAACCACTGATCAGCCTCTATGCCCACTCCACTCCTGCCACTGATCAGCCTCTATGCCCACTCCACTCCTGCCACTGATCATCATCTATGCCCACTCCACTCCTACCACTGATCAGCCTCTATGCCCCCTCCACTCCTGCCACAGATCAGCCTCTCTGCCCACTCCACTCCTGCTACCGATCAGCATCTATGTCCCCTCCACTCCTACCATTGATCAGCCTTCTATACCCACTGCACTCCTGCTACTTATCCGCCTCTATGCCCACTCCACTCCTGCCACTGATCAGCCTCTATGCCCACTCCACTCCTGCCACTAATCAGTCTTTATGCCCACTCCGCTCCTGCCATCAGTCAGCCTCTATGCCCGCTCCACTCCTGCCACTGATCAGCCTCTATGCCCACTCCACTCCTACCACTGATCAGCCTCTATGCCCACTCCACTCCTGCCACTGATCATCATCATCTATGTCCACTCCACTCGTACCACTGATCAGCCTCTATGCCCACTCCACTCCTACCACTGATCAGCCTCTATGCCCTCTCCACTCCTGCCACTGATCAGCCTCTATGCCCGCTCCACTCCTACCACTGATCAGCCTCTATGCCCTCTCCACTCCTGCCACGGATCAGCCTCTATGCCCACTCCACTCCTACCGCTGATTAGCCCCTATGCCCACTCCACTCCTGCCACTGATCAGCCTCTATGCCCACTCCACTCCTACCGCTGATTAGCCCCTATGCCCACTCCACTCCTGCCACTGATCAGCCTCTATGCCCACTCCACTCCTACCACTGATCAGCCGCTATGCCCGCTCCACTCCTACCACTGATCAGCCGCTATGCCCACTCCACTTCTGCTACCATTCAACACCTATGTCCACTCCACTCCTGCCACCGATCAGCCTCTATGCCCACTCCACTCCTGCCACTGATCAACCTCTATGCCCACTCCACTCCAACCACTGATCAGCCTCTATGCCCACTCCACTCCTGCCACTGATCAACCTCTATGCCCACTCCACTCCTACCACTGATCAGCCTCTATGCCCACTCCACTCCTGCCACTGATCAACCTCTATGCCCACTCCACTCCTACCACTGATCAGCCTCTATGCCCACTCCACTCCTATCACTGATCAGCCTCTATGCCCACTCCACTCCTGCCACTAATCAGTCTCTATGCCCACTCCGCTCCTGCCACCAGTCAGCCTCTCTGCCCGCTCCACTCCTACCACTGATCAGCCTCTATGCCCACTCCACTCCTACCACTGATCAGCCACTATGCCCACTCCACTTCTGCTACCAATCAACACCTATGTCCACTCCACTCCTGCCACTGATCCGCCTTCTATGCCCACTCCTGCCACCGATCAGCCTCTATGCCCACTCCACTCCTGCCACTGATCAACCTCTATGCCCACTCCACTCCAACCACTGATCAGCCTCTATGCCCACTCCACTCCTGCCACTGATCAGCCTCTATGCCCACTCCACTCCTGCCACTGATCAACCTCTATGCCCGCTCCACTCCTACCACTGATCAGCCTCTATGCCCTCTCCACTCCTACCACTGATCAGCCTCTATGCCCTCTCCACTCCTGCCACTGATCAGCCTCTATGCCCACTCCACTCCTACCACTGATCAGCCTCTATGCCCTCTCCACTCCTGCCACTGATCAGCCTCTATGCCCACTCCACTCCTACCACTGATCAGCCTCTATGCTCACTCCATTCCTACCACTGATCAGCCTCTATGCCCACTCCACTCATGCCACTGATCATCATCTATGCCCACTCCACTCCTGCCACCGATCAGCCTCTATGCCCACTCCACTCCTTCCACTGATCAAGCTATATGCCCTCCCCACTCCTGTCATTGCCCCATTCTCCCTGTGTTTCGTCAGACCAGTCCCTACTGGTTCCCCCCAACTCGTCAATCAGTGTTTCCTATTTATTCTGATTCCTAACAAACCACAATCTATAATATAAGCGCCATTGTTTTATTTTATTTTCTCACTTGGAGAAGCAGTTTTTAAACACTACAATAAAGGATGCTGAGACTCCACATTGCAAGCATCATAACGAATAGAGAGTTGGGCCTCCGGGGTGGGGAGGGGGCTGCAACGGGTCCGGACCTCTGGGAGCAGCTCCCATGCCGACCTCACTCATCATAAATATCCCCCCTCCCTACTCCTCCGCTCTGAGATCCTCCACATCTCCATCCCAGGTAACAGCAACTGCTACACGGAATGTAACAGCTACAGCAATAGAACACTATGAATATGAAAATGAATCATTTATTGCTGAAGATCTGCATGTTACACCTCAAAGAGGGACAGGGGGACATGGACTCAGAAGAGGGACAGTCCCTCCAAATCAGGGATGTTTGGGAGGTATGCTCATCTCATCAATGTTACATTTATATAGCACTGACCTATACCACAGTGCTGTACATGACCTCCTGTCCCTCAGAGCTCACACTCTAATGTCTCCCCCACACTCACACACTGTTATTATACATTATATAGCACTGACATATACCACAGCGCTGTACATAGAAGCAGTCACATGACCTCCTGTCCCTCAGAGCTCACACTCTAATGTCTCCCCCACACTCACACACTGTTATTATATATTGATATGTATACATCAATATCATCTCCTTTCCACATTCCCTCCATCTTTTTCTCTCTTTGCCACATTCTCTCCATCTTTATCTTAATTTCCACGGTTCATCCTTTCTCTCTCTAACACATTCTCTAATTTATAGAAACGCTTTGAATAGGCAAATGAATAATTTATTGCTGCAGATCTGCATGTTACACCTCAAAGAGGGACAAATGGGAACAACGAGGGACAGGGGGACATGGACTCAAAAGAGGGACAGTCCCTCCAAAAGAGGGGTGTTTGGGAGGTAGGCTCATCTCATCAATGTTGGGTGGGTGCCACCTGCTGCCAGTATAGGAGACAAAGAAGGGGGACCAACCTGCAGTAGACAATCACAGGTCCCCACTTCAGGCCTTCTAGACAATCACAGGTCTCCACTTCAGGCCTTCTAGACAATCACAGGTACCCACTTCAGGCCTTCTAGACAATCACAGGTCTCCACTTCAGGCCTTCTAGACAATCACAGGTCCCCACTTCAGGCCTTCTAGACAATCACAGGTCTCCACTTCAGGCCTTCTAGACAATCACAGGTCTCCACTTCAGGCCTTCTAGACAATCACAGGTCCCACTTCAGGCCATCTAGACAATCACAAGTCTCCACTTCAGGCCTTCTAGACAGCCACAGATCTCCACTTCAGGCCTTCTAGACAATCACAGGTCCCCACTTCAGGCCTTCTAGACAGTCACAGGTCTCCACTTCAGGCCTTCTAGACAATCACAGGCCCCACTTCAGGCCTTCTAGACAATCACAGGTCTCCACTTCAGGCCTTCTAGACAATCACAAGTCTCCACTTCAGGACTTCTAGACAATCACAGGTCTCCACTTCAGGCCTTCTAGACAATCACAGGCCCCACTTCAGGCCTTCTAGACAATCACAGGCCCCACTTCAGGCCTTCTAGACAATCACAGGCCCCACTTCAGGCCTTCTAGACAATCACAGGTCTCCACTACAGGCCTTCTAGACAATCACAGGTCTCCACTTCAGGCCTTCTAGACAATCACAGGCCCCACTTCAGGCCTTCTAGACAATCACAGGCCCCACGTCAGGCCTTCTAGACAATCACAGGCCCCACTTCAGGCCTTCTAGACAATCACAGGTCTCCACTACAGGCCATCTAGACAATCACATGCCCCACTTCAGGCCTTCTAGACAATCAAAGGCCCCACTTCAGGCCTTCTAGACAATCACAAGTCTCCACTTCAGGCCTTCTAGACAATCACAGGTCTCCACTTCAGGCCTTCTAGACAGTCACAGTTCTCCACTTCAGGCCTTCTAGACAATCACAGATCCCCACTTCAGGCCTTCTAGACAACCACAGGACCCCACTTCAGGCCTTCTAGACAATCACAGGTCTCCACTTCAGGCCTTCTAGACAATCACAGATCCCCACTTCAGGTCCTCTAGACAATCACAGATCCCCACTTCAGGTCTTCTAGACAACCACAGGACCCCACTTCAGGCCTTCTTGACAACCACAGGTCCCCACTTTAGTCTTTCTAGACAATCACAGTTCTCCACTTCAGGCCTTCTAGACAACCACAGGACCCCACTTCAGGCCTTCTTGACAACCACAGGTCCCCACTTTAGTCTTTCTAGACAGTCACAGTTCTCCACTTCAGGCCTTCTAGACAATCACAGGTCCCCAATTCGGGTCTTCTAGACAATCACAGGTCCCCACTTCATGCCCCCTAGGCAACCACGGGCCCCACTTCAGGCCTTCTAGACAATCACAGGTCCCCACTTCAGGCCTTCTAGGCAATCACAGGGCCCCATTTCAGGCCTTGGTAATAGTCAAAATAAGACAATAAACTCACCCTTTCATGTTACTGTGGGTACAGGATTGGGTTCCCCCTGCTTTGTGCATGGGCCCACCTGGAACATTCAATTCCAGCTAGGGGTCCTTCAAGACACTGGAGTTACATAGGAATGGGTAGTAACACTTACATACATAAGATAGGCACCCTGTATAATGATGGAGGGTTCTAGCACACCCTAGGACAGTGGTACTCAACCATACCTCACAATTGTACATATTTGGGAGGGACAGTCCCGGATTGGACAGTCATGTCCCGCTGTCTCGCCCCCTCTGGTGGGCAGCCATGTTTGGTCCTTGCTGCTGTGCCCCTTGTACTGCCTCTCAGTCCTTCTGTGCCCCCTGTACTGGCCCTCCTTCCCTCGGTGTCCCTTGTACTGCCCCTCAGTCCATTTGTGCCCCCTGTACTGCCCCTTAGCCCCCCTGTGCCTCCTGAACTGCCCCTCAGTCCTTCTGTGCCCCTTGTACTGCCCTTCATTCCCTCTGTGCCCCCTGTACTGCCCCTCATTCCCTCTGTGCCCCCTGTACTGCCTCTCATTCCTTCTGTGCCGCCTGTACTGCCCTGCATTCCCTCGGTGCCCCATGCACTGCCCCTCAGTCCTTCTGTGCCCCCTGTACTGCCCCTCATTCCCTCTGCATCCCCTGTACTGCCCTTCATTCCCTCGAATCCCTCTATACTGCTCCTCAGTCCTACTTTGCCCCCTGTACTGCCCCCTCATTCCCTCAGTGCCCCCTGTACTACCCCTCATTCTCCCAGGGGAACCGGCCCTGGAGTCTTTCAAACACCCTAAAGAGTGCATTTCTTAGGGGGTGTTCCCCTGGATTCTAGTGGTGGTTCCCAGGTGTTGATGTGTATGGCCTGGGACTATTCGAGGTTGATAGCAACATACTCGTTGTAACCCGACATATCGCTGATGATTATTTTTTTCAGGCTCCCCATGTCCTCCATAAACCAAACTGAAAGACCGGAGATGTTCACTTTGATTGGAGTGCCGGGGCTGGAGGACATTCATATCTGGCTTTCTATCCCAGTGTGCATCATGTACATTCTCATCCTCTCCGGGAACTTCATGCTCTGCTTCATCATTCTGTCGGAAGAATCCCTCCACAAGCCCATGTATCTCCTGCTCTGTACTCTGTCTATAGCCGACTTGCTTCTGGCCACAACAACCACCCCCAGAATCCTCTACATGTTCTGGCTTAACTCCAGAGAGATTGGGTTTAACGCCTGCATGGCCCAGCTCTTCTTCATCCACGCCTTCTGCATGATGGAATCCACCATTCTCATGGCCATGTCTATTGACCGTTACATCGCTATTTGCCACCCTCTCAGATACACCTCCATCTTGACAAACATGACCATTGCCAAGATCGGGGTGCTGGCAATAATCCGGGGCTCCTTCTTTATGTTTCCGGCTCCGTTCCTTATCTGGAGGTTGTCCTACTGCAACACCAACGTTATCTTCCACACCTACTGTGAGCACATGGCCGTAGTGAAGATTGCTTGCACAGACACAACCGTCAACCAGGTGTACGGACTCACCGTGGCCCTGCTGGTCATCGCTGTAGACATCCTATTCATCAGCATTTCATACTGTACCATAGTCAGGGCCGTCTTCAGATTGTCCTCCAGGGAAGCCCGACACAAGGCTTTGGGCACCTGCGGCCCTCATATTTGTGTGATTCTAGTGTCCTATATTCCTGCTCTTTTCTCTTTTTTCACGCACAGGTTCGGGCATAACATCCCTCTCCACATCCACATAATCTTCGCCAATCTCTACATCCTAATACCACCCATGTGCAATCCCATGATCTACGGGGCCAGGACTAAGGAAATCTGGGAAAGGATTTTGGTTTTGACCGGTGAGAAACCACTCAAGTTTCTTTAAAGGTTGTGTAGGGGGAGCGTGCCTGGCTGTGGGCACGCGCTCTGGGGAGGGAGGGGGGTTCTTGGATCTAGGGTAGGGCATCCCATGTTGGTGTGGCATGTGTGGGTGGAGATGCACTTACTGGCTTCAGTCATCGCTGGTCTCCATTGATGACACTCTTAGAGGAACTCAACATGGACTTTATTGATTGGCTTCCATCCATGGTAAAACAGCAAAGTTCAGTACAGGCATAATCCAAAGGTTACAGCAAACAGTATATTCCATTGGTTTCCTACATGGCTGTCTCTCAGATCCTCCACTACATTGAAACACTTCCCCTCATGAGCATAGTCTTGGCATGAGGAAGGGTTGGTCTCTCCCTTATATAACCTCTGTATTGTTGCTACTACAACTAAGTTGAGAGTCTCAACCAATGGCAGGGCAGGTAATGTTGCCAATGCGACCTGGCTAAGTCTCTATTTATCAAACTGAAGGGGAACGCCAGACCATTAAAGCATTGGTTAGGTCCTTTCCTTAAGCAACACTGCCATCATGTGGATTTATGATGCAATGATCCCAAGAGATGCATCTAACAGGTTTCCAACTTAAACTATTTAAAGGTTTCTATCACTGTCAGGGGCCTATTCCACTGACAGGGCTCTAATGGTTCCTACTTGTAGTGTTGCCCATGGTTTCCACCCTTCACAGTCGACTATGACGAAGCCCAAGAGTTTTACCAAGCTAAAGCAGAATAAAACACGCTAAAAAAGGATGTCCCGCACAGCTAAACTATATCCTGATATTATAATACCAATACTGGTGCTGGCTGGTAGGGGAAAACCACAAGGTGCATGCAAAACCAGACCAAAAGAGTTGGGCTGCCAGCCCAGACCCAAAGAAAAGACCCCAAACAATAAGCCCCACTCGGCCAATTATGTGAAAATTAATGACAAGCCTTTAATGAAACACCAACAATACAATATGACATTAAAAACGGTTAAAAGACAACAAAAGGGCCTGACGAAGTGGTGGGGAGACCACCACGCAACGCGTCGATGGTCTGAGGGGTGAATGGTGATGGGACCCGACTTAACAGATCTACTAACCTGGTAATATTTTTTATAATGCATTTTTGCAGTCCTTTGCACGTTCATATGGCACTTTATTGCGCTAGTCGCTTTATTTGCTTGTTTTATCAGTGGAGTAACACTTTTTATTAGCACCATAGCACTTTCAAAGACTGCACTTTATATGATCTTAGAATGTTTGAGTATGATTAAGGGCCTGGACGGCACAAAACACCACTGATTTTGTTATAGTTTTTATACTTTTTTGCCTGAACAATGATAAGTGGTGGCAAAATACTTTGTGAGTGAAACTAAAAAAAGATTCCGTAAAGGAAAATCATGCAGTGTTGGTGAGTCATCACCGCTCAGGAAATGGTTATTACGATAGCTGCAGCATATTAGGAGCTAAACCGATGACCTTGGTAAATGGGGCCAGTTTTAGAAGAACTTTCAAGCCAATCTTTTCAGTGTTTTTCCATGTCACAAATGTACAATCAATGAGAAAAAACTTTACTGCGTTTTATTAAAGGGGCCTGTATCCCATTTTAGAAATTCTTACAGCGTTCTTCACAGGTTCCACAGGTCCCTTGCCGATGACACTTGGACGCTGGGCCTCAACTCTTTATAGATAGCGGTCACTCAAGTACCCCGGTGC
Organism: Gastrophryne carolinensis; assembly: GCA_027917425.1. Lineage (NCBI taxonomy): Eukaryota > Metazoa > Chordata > Amphibia > Anura > Microhylidae > Gastrophryne > Gastrophryne carolinensis. The sequence goes on along the minus strand of CM051236.1, from coordinate 2,390,374 downwards.
AGTTACCTGGGCATTAAGCTTTCTTTACAGGTTCCACAGGCCCCTTGCTGATGACACTTGGTCCTTGAGCTTAACTCTTCATAGCTAACTGTCACTCAAGTACCCCAGTGCAGCTAACTGGGCATTAAGCTTTCTTCACATGTTTTACAGGTCCCTTGATGACACTTGGCCCTTGGGCCTCAACTCTTCACAGACAAAAGTCACTCAAGTACCCCAGTGCAGTTACCTGGGCATTAAGCTTTCTTCACATGTTCCACAGGTCCGTTGATGAAGAGACTTGGTCCTTGGGCCTCAACTCTTTATAGCTAATGGTCACTCAAGTATCCCAGTGCAGTAACCTGGGCATTAAGCTTTCATCACAGGTTCCACAGTTCCCTTGATGATGACACTTGGCCATTGGGCTTAACTCTTTATAGATAACGGTCACTCAAATATCCCAGTGCAGTTACCTTGGCATTAAGCTTTCTTCACAGATTCCACAGGTCCCTTAAAGACACTTGGACCTTGGGAGTGTCTAGTATGAGTCAGAGGGCTCTGATAGGCTGCTGGTAGCAACAAAGTTGTCTAATATGAGTCAGAGGGCTCTGATAGGCTGCTGGTAGCAACAAAGTTGTCTAATATGAGTCAGAGGGCTCTGATAGGCTGCTGGTAGCAACATAGTTGTCTAATATGAGTCAGAGGGCTCTGATAGGCTGCTGGTAGCAACATAGTTGTCTAATATGAGTCAGAGGGCTCTGATAGGCAATTGTCAATGACCCAGGGCCCATACAGCACCACAACTTCTTAGAAATCCAATTAGTCCACACACCTGATTATGATGCCCATGTGTGTTTGAACCCCCAAGAGTGTTTTAAATCCGCCACCTTCGCAGGCTCTCCTCCAATAAGCGTTGATTGCTGTGCATATTAATTCACGGCAACCAATGGTGAATGAATTGCTGGGCGCCTTCCCCTGGCGGCTGCGTCACGCTACAATGCCTGCGGAGGCTGCGCTTATCCAATGGCCCGCACATGCAGTATAAAATCGAGGAACACGATAACACAATGGGCAATCCCGGGAGTTTCACACATTGGGATGCCCCTAGAGAATTTTCTACCCTAGCGGCAGGTGTCACAGATTTTGGTCCACTTTAAAGCAGAACAAAATGCCCTGCTTTTAGATTCCAGGGCCAGCTGCTTGCTTTGTGTGTTAAACCCCCTGGTTCCCATAAACACTCATTTTTTGTGCGGGTCTGCCATGACTACGTCATTTGACAAATGGCTGTCATTGTTGCGAATGGGGAGAGTGCGCTGCCACATCCCCGATGGCGTGTTCATGCTCCCGTCTCAGCTATTCAGATAGGCTGGGGCAGGATGCGGAGGATGCAGCAGTGCACTTTACCCATTCTAGTCAATGAGAGACTTTTGCTGAATGACATAGTCACGGCAGACATATCTCATTGGACGAGAGCCCGCACATGTGCTGTGGGAACCAGGAAGAGGAGATTGAAAAGCGTAGTCCTTGGGGGGAGGCCACACAGCTGGGCATCCCAATTCGGCATGCCCCTGGTGCACTGGAATAAAACCTCAGAGTGAAATTTCTGTGTTTTGTTCCGCTTTAAAGTGGACCAAAACCCAGGGCTTTGACTATCCTGGGTTTTGGTCCTTTCCCCTGATCAGGGATGCCCCACTGTGTGAAACCCCCCAGGTTGCCGAGTGCAACTCACCTCTTCCCGGTCCTACAGCGCATGCGCGGCCGCTCGTCCAATCAGCGCACTCGGAGACGCTGACGTCGCGGTGTCTAAACTTTCATCTAAGACTCCGAGTGCGCTGGCGGCCGCATCCCCCGCTTCCATCTAACAGGGAGTTGTGCCCGCACCGCCCATTCGCGTATACCAGGTGTGGCCATGCTCCCTGCTAGAGGGATAGCGGGGATGCAGCCGCGGCTCGTGCATGCGCCGTTGGACCGGGAAAATAAGTAACTGTATGGGGCGACCTGGAAGGGTTTCACATAGTGGGGCATCCCAAGCTTGGATGCCCCAGGGGGAGGGAATCGATCAGCCCGGGATTCTTATAGAGTTTTTGTCCACTTTAATGATTGTGACCAAACTGGTAATTAATGTGTCTGTATGTGTGTATATTTGTAGAAGAAAACTATGGGTGGCACCAAACAATAAATTACTAATAATAATGTAGGTGCCCTGCTCTGGTGAATCCCAGTTAATACCAAATAATACAACCACAGGGGGTGCCCCAAAACCCCAAAACCAGATATATCCAGAGACTAACAATGACACTCTAATTAATATAATTCATAACAAGTTTATTAGATGATCCAAGGATACAAGGACACATTAAAAAGAATTTCTTTAAAAAAACATATAACACACATATAAACTGCCATCAAATGGGAGGGAGGGTTTTTTTTTATCCTATTGTATCCCAATGGGGTACCCTAATATCTGTGCAAAAATTCATGATACTGTATAAATTAGGTAGGTGCAAATCATAAACAAAATACAAAAAACATGAAGGCTTACTTGTCCAATAAAGTGCAACGTGCAGACCCACTGGGACCCCCAGTACTCTGCCTGAAGAAGTGACGTCACATCACGAAACGCGTTGCAGGGATCTTTTTCTTGGGGTCCCAGTGGTTCTGCTCGTTGCACTTTATTGGACAAGTAAGCCTTCATGTTTTTGTATTGTGTTTATGATTTGCACCTACCTCATTGCTAGTGAGGATACTGTATATTTAGATTTGATGCTGATGCACTTTGGAAGCACTTTGACACTTTATGTATTTATTTATACAGTATCATGAATTATTGCACTGATATTAGGGTACCCCACTGGGATACAATAAGATAAAAAAAACCCTCCCACCCATTTGATGGCAGTTTATATGTGTGTTATATGTTTTATAAAGAAATTCTTTTTAATGTGTCCTTGTATGTAATTTATATCATCTAATAAACTTGTTATGAATTATATTAAATAAAGTGCCATTGTTAGTCTCTGGATATATCCTGTTTTGGGGTTTTGGGGAACCCCCTGTGTATGTGTGTATATATATATATAGACCTTGGCTGCCCCCTCTGCTCTGTATAACTCTCCCCCCTTCTAACTGACATAAACCCCCTGCATGCACACAGGGTCAGCTGACATGACTCCCCCCCCCATAAAAGTCTGCAGCATAAACAAGGTAATGGAGTGAGGGTTATTAGAGTCACTCAAGCATAGACGCAGAGACAAGGTCCCTATCCTGCCCCCCTTCCATGGAATGTTCTCCATCCCTCCTCCCTTTGGAGTCCCAGGACAGATGGGGGATGTCATATGGACCAACCTTCAGGTATCGAAAGAAGGAGAATCCCAGATGCACCAATCAGACAGTGGGTGACTCCAATCGTTCTGCCCATAGGAGGGGTCAGAAACTGACCCCTGGTTAGAGAGAATAAGGTGAGCTTCAGAATGGGGACCGGGACACTCTAATCTTACCATTGTAAGAGGGTGGAACAAGTGTTATTTCATAAAAACTGCCGTTCTGTTGTTTGGCCACAAGGGGCCGCTGGTTCCCCTGTTCACGCAGCTAATGCACTGCAGAGACTTACTGATTTGAAGAGACAGGAAATCACGTGCTCTTTTTGTGCTGAAGGAGAAGGGAAGTGGAGAGATCACCATCTTGGAAAGACAGAGAAAGGCCATGTGAGCAAGTTTGGTGTGTGGCCTGGCGTGCAGCAGACTATCAACTATCAACTTTCCCGATTGCTGGATCTGAATCAGAGGCTGTGGACTTTTGCCTGAAGGACGCCTGAGAGCTGTGTGGTGCATCCGGTCGCTTGGGAAGGAGACCTGCTTAGTCCAGCTGGAGTTTACCAAAGGCCCGGGTCAGTAATTTCAATAATGCATGCATGTGCTTGTAGCGATAACCCTTATCGCCGGAGGGCTTCCCCGCCAGAGACGTCCTTTTCCCAATGGTGAGAGGAGCTGCAGGAATTCCAGAGTCATCCGTGAGGGGAACAGGAACAGCCCTTACAAGGGCTAGTGAATTGTAATATAGCGTTTCCCCCAATAAGAGACAGAACTCAGTATTGAGGGTGAAGATGAACTTCTATTATTAGTGCCACCCTGTGCCTTATATGCAAGTCTCCATGCAAGGGGACCTCCCCCGTGGACCTGATGGAAGACTGCATGACAAACACACAGACCAATGGGAGCAGGACACACAATCTCTCAACTCTGCTGGTAACACAATCAGTAGAACAATAGCAGTCTGTAACACAATCAGTAGAACAATAGCAGTCTGTAACACAATCAACAATACAATGACAGTCTGTAACGTAATCAATAGCACAATGACATTGCAGTCTGTAACACAATCAATAACACAATGGCAGTCTGTAACGTAATCAATAGCACAATGACATTGTCTGTGACATGCTCAAGAAAATGAAAGTAATGAGTCTATGCAAAAGTCCAAGGGCAGAAACAGGGCCTTTAAAATCCAAAAGGCAGAGAGTCTGTCACAGTGCTATAGACTGCCTGTTAGTTAGTTAGTTAGTTAGTCAGATAGACTTTATACAGGCCAAGACTTTTCTTCTTTTGCTTTGCTGTTTGGATTCTGGATTCTGGATTGCAGAGGAATATTTCTGCAGGAGACACTGACTGTTGTGCACTGAGCTTTCTGCATTTCTACTCAGTGCATCCCTTTGGAACAGCGCCTGCTACAGCAGTTTGGGTCAGCTTTGGGGCAGGGGAATTGTTGTTATTGTTTTACTGTTTGCTGCATTTATTTTAGGTGTGTTCAGAAGCCTATTTGAGTAAACGTGTTTTGCATAAGCTGGTGTCGGTGTCGCTTTCTTGTCTGTGGCTTTGCTGTACCTTGAAAGACCTACCGGTGCACGACTTACACCATCCAGAGTGACACACGCTCCATTGTAACATCTAAGGAGGAGACCAGAAAGCGCGTGTGGGGACTGACAGGCAATTTTAACCAATCCAACCGCAGCCCAGACAGACTCCCCCCCCCCCCATAAAAGTCTGCAGCATAAACAAGGTAATGGAGTGAGGGTTATTAGAGTCACTCAAGCATAGACGCAGAGACAAAGTCCCTATCCTGCCCCCCTTCCATGGAATGTTCTCCATCCCTCCTCCCTTTGGAGTTCCAGGACAGATGGGGGATGTCATATGGACCAACCTTCAGGTATCAATATCAATATAGTATAGAGAATCCCATATGCACCAATCAGACAGTAGGTGACTCCGATTGCTCTGCCCATAGGAGGGGTCAGAAACTCTCTAATCTTACCACCAAGAGTGACACACGCTCCATTGTAACATCTAAGGAGGAGACCAGAAAGCGCGTGTGGGGACTGACAGACAATTTTAACCAATCCAACCGCAGCCCAGACAGACTCCCCCCCCCCCCCCCCATAAAAGTCTGCAGCATAAACAAGGTAATGGAGTGAGGGTTATTAGAGTCACTCAAGCATAGAAGCAGAGACAAGGTCCCTATCCTGCCCCCCTTCCATGGAATGTTCTCCATCCCTCCTCCCTTTGGAGTCCCAGGACAGATGGGGGATGTCATATGGACCAACATTCAGGTATCAAAAGATGGAGAATCCCAGATGCACCAATCAGACAGTGGGTGACTCTGATCGCTCTGCCCATAGGAGGGGTCAGAAACTGCCCCCTGGTTAGTGAGAATAAGGTGAGCTTCAGAATGGGGACCGGGACACTCTAATCTTACCACCAAGAGTGACACACGCTCCATTGTAACATCTAAGGAGGAGACCAGAAAGCGCGTGTGGGGACTGACAGACAATTTGATCCAATCGAACCGCAGCCCAGACAGACTCTTAAGTATATTTTTCCCCTTTTCTTATTGTGTAATTGCTATTTATCTTATTTTCCGTGTTTTATAGTTAATCCTGTTTGTATCACCTTGCATCGTTTTTTCTTGTTGTTTTTCTGTTTGTTTGAATGAATTCTGACAATACAGCAGAGGGTCACTGATGCTCTGAATTAAGGATCTCTAAAAAGCTCACGCTATTTCTGAAGAGCCCGGCTACATTATCGCCCCCCGTCTGGAAGTGGTTGTGGGTCGATCGATCCGTTCGATCTGATTGTGTTGTGTTTGGCTTATATAGAGGTGAGTGCTGTTTGTGTTCTGGTGGCAGCATTTTATAGCCACGCGTGTTGACAATTGAACAATTGCGGTGACACGCGTGGGGTGCGATTGGTCGGTTTGATCGGATGGACGATCAATAGGTCTGATCAACCCGTGCAATCGTCACAATCATGTGTGTCTTTTTGGGGGGCTCACTATGAGTTTTGCTGTGGGGCCCTATAAACCCTTTGCACGCCCCGGCCCACCCCCCAGAGAAGGGCAACAAATCGGATTTATATAATGAACCTATTACACAGATATGTGGTTAGATGATAATGGCGAAATTTCCAGGACATCCCCTGGGGAGGCTCCTCTATGGAGAAAGCTCTGAATAATGAATGAGCTGCAGACAAGGCGTTAAATACAGCGAGGACCACACCGCCATTATTACAGCGAGGACCACACCTCCATTATTACAGCGAGGACCACACCTCCATTATTACAGCGAGGACCACACCGCCATTATTACAGCGAGGACCACACCGCCATTATTACAGCGAGGAGCACACCTCCATTATTACAGCGAGGACCACACCGCCATTATTACAGCGAGGACCACACCTCCATTATTACAGCGAGGACCACACCGCCATTATTACAGCGAGGAGCACACCGCCATTATTACAGCGAGGACCACGCCGCCATTATTACAGCCAGGACCACACCGCCATTATTACAGCGAGGACCACACCGCTATTATTACAGCGAGGACCACACCGCCATTATTACAGCGAGGACCACACCTCCATTATTACAGCGAGGAGCACACCGCCATTATTACAGCCAGGACCACACCTCCATTATTACAGCGAGGAGCACACCGCCATTATTACAGCGAGGACCACACCGCTATTATTACAGCGAGGACCACACCGCCATTATTACAGCGAGGACCACACCTCCATTATTACAGCGAGGACCACACCGCCATTATTACAGCGAGGACCACACCGCCATTATTACAGCGAGGACCACGCCGCCATTATTACAGCCAGGACCACACCGCCATTATTACAGCGAGGACCACGCCGCCATTATTACAGCGAGGAGCACACCGCCATTATTACAGCGAGGACCACACCGCCATTATTATAGAGAGGAGCACACCGCCATTATTACAGCGAGGAGCACACCGCCATTATTACAGCGAGGAGCACACCGCCATTATTACAGCGAGGAGCACACCGCCATTATTACAGCGAGGAGCACACCGCCATTATTACAGGGAGGAGCACACCGCCATTATTACAGCGAGGAGCACACCGCCATTATTACAGCGAGGAGCACACCGCCATTATTACAGCGAGGACCACACCGCCATTATTACAGCGAGGACCACACCGCCATTATAACAGCGAGGACCACACCGCCATTATTACAGCGAGGAGCACACCGCCATTATTACAGCGAGGACCACACCGCCATTATAACAGCGAGGACCACACCGCCATTATTACAGCGAGGAGCACACCGCCATTATTACAGCGAGGACCACACCGCCATTATTACAGCGAGGACCACACCGCCATTATTACAGCGAGGACCACACCGCCATTATTACAGCGATGACCATACCGCCATTATTACAGCGAGGACCACACCGCCATTATTACAGCGAGGACCACACCGCCATTATTACAGCGAGGAGCACACCGCTATTATTACAGCGAGGAGCACACCGCCATTATTACAGCGAGGAGCACACCGCCATTATTACAGCGAGGACCACACCGCCATTATTACAGCGAGGACAACACCGCCATTATTACAGCGAGGAGCACACCGCCATTATTACAGCCAGGACCACACCGCCATTATTACAGCGAGGACCACACCGCCATTATTACAGCGAGGACCACACCGCCATTATTACAGCGAGGACCACACCGTCATTATTACAGCGAGGAGCACACCGTCATTATTACAGCGAGGACCACACCGCCATTATTACAGCGAGGACCACGCCGCCATTATTACAGCGAGGAGCACACCGCCATTATTACAGCGAGGACCACACCGCCATTATTACAGCGATGACCATACCGCCATTATTACAGCGAGGACCACACCGCCATTATTACAGCGAGGACCACACCGCCATTATTACAGCGAGGACCACACCACCATTATTACAGCGAGGACCACACCGCCATTATTACAGCGAGGACCACACCGCCATTATTACAGCGAGGAGCACACCGCCATTATTACAGCGAGGACCACACCGCCATTATTACAGCGAGGACCACACCGCTATTATTACAGCGAGGAACACACCGCCATTATTACAGCGAGAAGCACACCACCATTATTACAGCGAGGAGCACACCACCATTATTACAGCGAGGAGCACACCGCCAAGATTACAGCGAGGAGCACACCGCCATTATTACACCGAGGACCACACCGCCATTATTACAGCGAGGACCACACCACCATTATTACAGCGAGGAGCACACCGCCATTATTACAGAGAGGAGCACACCGCCATTATTACAGCCAGGACCACACCGCCATTATTACAGCGAGGACCACACCGCCATTATTACAGCGAGGACCACACCGCCATTATTACAGCGAGGACCACACCGCCATTATAACAGCGAGGACCACACCGCCATTATTACAGCGAGGACCACACCGCCATTATAACAGCGAGGACCACACCGCCATTATTACAGCGAGGACCACATCGCCATTATTACAGCGAGGACCACACCGCCATTATTACAGGGAGGACCACACCGCCATTATTACAGCGACATTAGACTGGTAGTGATGAAGCACATAAGTGCGTTGGGGGCGCTATTCTGTCTCGCACAGGACGCCTTTAATCTTAAGGTCGGGCAAAACCTGGTGAACTAGAACTTCCATGGGTTCACCATTTCCTATCCGCGATGCCGCATTAATAAGAGGAGGAGCTTTGCGAGCTGGACACAAGAGGGTCGATTCAAAGAAACATGTAACAGCTTGGATTTTGGTGCCGATCATCCTATTTTTCCCGTACGCTCGTGCGTTCGTATGAACTTGCGAGTGATTCTATAAGCAAATACGTTTCTATCCTAAAATGTCCGTCCGTTCGTATGGCAGTTCGGGAATCAGACCTATGTCAGTTTCCATCCTGAATTTTCCGTTTCATTTCTCAGGTTGCAACATTGGTTTTGCCCTTTTTCCTTCTTTCCCTGGACGTAAATCCTTCTGATCTTGCGGCTGCGCACTACAAACTTACCTCATTAAAGTGCATTCTAAATATTTGGTTTTTTATTTTTCTTTATTTCAATCATTTTGTAGTAACCAACCATTAATGAATGCATTTGCATAAGTAAATCTTACTTTGTTTAATTTTTAGTTAACTTGCATTTTTTACTTGTGGATTTAATTTTAATATTTTGGCTTCAAATGGTACAACTTAAAATTTTGTGTGTGGTTACCCACACCCTCTACATACAGATTGCTCTCAAATATTAAAAAACACCCAGCAACTTCTGCATGTTATGAGCCTCGAAACAGCCAAGATGGCGGCTCAGGTATTATCGGGCTGCCTGCAAACAGAAAGGGCCTTGTGACTGTGTTGCTCTGGATTCTTTGATTTCTGACCTTTCCGTGCCCCCAGCTCTGCTGTGTCTGTGCAAAATACAGCAGTAACCCACATCCTGCACTTTATCCCGCTCTCCTCTCCTCAGTAAGTGTGATGCATCTGACCAAAGATGTGCTTAAATAATTAAACAAAGCAAAGGTAAACAACTACACCAATAAATGCAATCTAAAAATATTATTCTAGTACATCAATTTAAAAATAAATACCAAAGGACATAAGTTTCTTTAATTAACGCAAATATATTGCAAAATAAAGGTTTACATGCAAAGGACTAATTAAGGTCCACATTAAAATACTTTTATAAGGCATACATGAATCAGGTATGCATTGCCATACAATTTATGGCCTCGGCCATGCTGATACATGCAGTTCATTGGAGCACAAGACGCGCAGACTCCTCCACATAGCCAAAAAACCTGTTCAAGAACAGCAATCCGACTGCTAAAAGGTGTCGCCAGTGGCTTTCTTTTAAAACGTATTTAGAGGTTTGAAAACTGTTCTCTGAATCACACCTAAACACATTCGATTATCCTAAGTTTTACGTTTTGATCTTAAGTTTTACGTTTTAAACCTAAGTTTTACGTTTTTAACCTACAATTTAGGAACGAACTTCCGATGATCGTAAGAGCATATACGCATTCGTACGTAGGCTCGTGCGAGTCGGAAATGGCCAAAAAAACAGGAAAAAATGACTAACACCCGCCCAAACTTACGAATTTCGATCCGAAATCAATTAACTTTTGCTCTTTGAATCGAGGGGAAGATACGGAATCATTGCTGCGCTCTCGCAACATTGAAAACTTTTGACTGTTCATGTAAAACAACTTTTTTTTTATAAAAAATGTATAATATGAAAATATTTATTTTGAAAATGATTTACTAAACAAAGACGAGAAATAGCCTGAAACAGACTGAAGTAGGAAAAAGCCCGAACTGCTTGCTCTGTATTTCCAGCGTGTTTGCCGGTCTAATTGTCGGCGTCTGTTGGACGGGTAAATATTCCCCCTGAACATGTTTCCAAAGCCACATAAACCTCAGCGCTAAGTGCTCCGAAATAACCAGAAAAAAGGCTCTGACAACAGTCCGAACCTCGTACAGTCAACATTTACATAAATAATGGTGCACGCTCCAGCTGAGTCCCTCTGTGATGACATCACCGACTCCGGGTAATCAGAAGCCGCATCTCTCCCCGGCCGGACATTATCTGCAATAATAACATCCAATATAGAGACGGGAAACTGACGTCGCCAGCATTTGCGGTAGACACTGAGTCTCACCTAAACAGGATACAAAGCTGTAACAATTAAAAAGACACGTATTGTATTGAGATTGTACGTGATACAGTGACATTAAGGGCCTTATTCATGAAGCTCTAGCACCAGGTAGTGACTGTACAGCGGCAGGCGGCAGGTAGCAGCAGGTAGCAGCAGGTAGCAGCAGGTAGCAGCAGGTAGCAGCAGGTAGCAGCAGGTAATGGCAGGTAGCGGCAGGTAGCAGCAGGTAGCAGCAGGTAGCAGCAGGTAGCAGCAGGTAATGGCAGGTAGCGGCAGGTAGTGGCAGGTAGCGGCAGGTAATGGCAGGTAGCGGCAGGTAGCGGCAGGTAATGGCAGGTAGCGGCAGGTAGCGCCAGGTAGCGGCAGGTAGTGGCAGGTAGCGGCAGGTAATGGCAGGTAGCGGCAGGTAGCGGCAGGTAATGGCAGGTAGCGGCAGGTAGCAGCAGGTAGTGGCAGGTAATGGCAAGTAGCGGCAGGTAATGGCAGGTAGCGGCAGGTAGTGGCAGGTAATGGCAGGTAGCGGCAGGTAGCAGCAGGTAGTGGCAGGTAATGGCAGGTAGCGGCAGGTAGTGCCAGGTAGCACCAGGTAGCGGCAGGTAGCAGCAGGTAGTGGCAGGTAATGGCAGGTAGCAGCAGGTAGCAGCAGGTAATGGCAGGTAGCGGCAGGTAGTGGCAGGTAGCAGCAGGTAGCAACAGGTAATGGCAGATAGCAGCAGGTAGTGGCAGGTAGTGCCAGGTAGCACCAGGTAGCGGCAGGTAGCAACAGGTAATGGCAGGTAGCAGCAGGTAGCGGCAGGTAGTGGCAGGTAGTGGCAGGTAGTGCCAGGTAGCACCAGGTAGCAGCAGGTAGCAACAGGTAATGGCAGGTAGCAGCAGGTAGCGGCAGGTAGTGGCAGGTAGCAGCAGGTAGTGGCAGGTAGTGCCAGGTAGCACCAGGTAGCGGCAGGTAGCAACAGGTAATGGCAGGTAGCAGCAGGTAGCGGCAGGTAGTGGCAGGTAGCGGCAGGTAGTGGCAGGTAGTGCCAGGTAGCACCAGGTAGCAGCAGGTAGCAACAGGTAATGGCAGGTAGCAGCAGGTAGCGGCAGGTAGTGGCAGGTAGCGGCAGGTAGTGGCAGGTAGCGGCAGGTAGTGGCAGGTAGCGCCAGGTAGCACCAGGTAGCGGCAGGTAGTGGCAGGTAGCACCAGGTAGCGGCAGGTAGCAGCAGGTAGCGGCAGGTAGTGGCAGGTAGTGCCAGGTAGCGCCAGGTAGCACCAGGTAGCGGCAGGTAGCAGCAGGTAGCGGCAGGTAGTGGCAGGTAGCGGCAGGTAGCACCAGGTAGTGGCAGGTAGTGGCAGGTAGCGCCAGGTAGCGGCAGGTAGCACCAGGTAGCAGCAGGTAGCGGCAGGTAGTGGCAGGTAGCGCCAGGTAGCGGCAGGTAGCACCAGGTAGCGGCAGGTAGCAGCAGGTAGTGGCAGGTAATGGCAGGTAGCGGCAGGTAAAGGCAGGTAGTGGCAGGTAGCAGCAGGTAGCAGCAGGTAATGGCAGGTAGCGGCAGGTAGTGGCAGGTAGTGCCAGGTAGCGCCAGGTAGTGGCAGGTAGCACCAGGTAGCGGCAGGTAGCAGCAGGTAGCGGCAGGTAGCAACAGGTAGCGGCAGGTAGTGGCAGGTGGCGCCAGGTAGCGGCAGGTAGCAGCAGGTAGCGGCAGGTAGCAACAGGTAGCGGCAGGTAGTGGCAGGTAGTGGCAGGTAGCACCAGGTAGCGGCAGGTAGCAGCAGGTAGCGGCAGGTAGCAACAGGTAGCGGCAGGTAGTGGCAGGTAGCGCCAGGTAGTGCCAGGTAGCGGCAGGTAGTGCCAGGTAGCGCCAGGTAGCGGCAGGTAGCACCAGGTAGCGGCAGGTAGTGGCAGGTAGCACCAGGTAGCGGCAGGTAGCAGCAGGTAGTGGCAGGTAATGGCAGGTAGCGGCAGGTAGCGGCAGGTAGTGGCAGGTAGTGGCAGGTAGCAGCAGGTAGCAGCAGGTAATGGCAGGTAGCGGCAGGTAGTGGCAGGTAGCGCCAGGTAGTGGCAGGTAGCACCAGGTAGCGGCAGGTAGTGGCAGGTAGCGCCAGGTAGTGGCAGGTAGCACCAGGTAGCGGCAGGTAGCAGCAGGTAGCGGCAGGTAGTGGCAGGTAGCGCCAGGTAGCGGCAGGTAGCACCAGGTAGCGGCAGGTAGCAGCAGGTAGTGGCAGGTAATGGCAGGTAGCGGCAGGTAGCGGCAGGTAGTGGCAGGTAGTGGCAGGTAGCAGCAGGTAGCAGCAGGTAATGGCAGGTAGCGGCAGGTTGTGACAGGTAGCGCCAGGTAGTGGCAGGTAGCAGCAGGTAGCGGCAGGTAGCAACAGGTAGTGGCAGGTAGTGCCAGGTAGTGCCAGGTAGTGCCAGGTAGTGCCAGGTAGTGCCAGGTAGCGCCAGGTAGCGGCAGGTAGCAGCAGGTAGCGGCAGGTAGCAACAGGTAGTGGCAGGTAGTGGCAGGTAGCGCCAGGTAGTGCCAGGTAGTGCCAGGTAGTGCCAGGTAGCGCCAGGTAGCGGCAGGTAGCACCAGGTAGCGGCAGGTAGCAGCAGGTAGCGGCAGGTAGTGGCAGGTAGCGGCAGGTAGCGGCAGGTAGCGGCAGGTAGCGGCAGGTAGCGGCAGGTAGCACCAGGTAGCAGCAGGTAGCAGCAGGTAGTGGCAGGTAGTGCCAGGTAGCGCCAGGTAGCGGCAGGTAGTGGCAGGTAGTGCCAGGTAGCGCCAGGTAGCGGCAGGTAGTGGCAGGTAGCGCCAGGTAGCGGCAGCAATTACACATTCATGAAGCCAATTATGGTGAGGGACTAGAACAACGCCATGTAGCGTCCGATTCATCATTATCCCAGGCTCAGCGTACAGCGCTGACGTTCATCCTTGCACAGCGCCACGTCTTACCTGTCGCTACCTGGCGTCTCCCATACATTTCTATGGATGATCCTTAAATCCCTTTCCTGATCCCAATTTTTTTTTTTTTCCTAAAAAAAAATCTCTAAACTTTCTGACATGTTTCCGGGGCAAGAAAATGACATTTTTGAAAACGTTTTTGATTTACAATATTTTATGCAGAATTGTCCTGACATGTCTGGTATTAATGTGTCATGTCACAGTGTTATAACAATGTAATTCCATATGTTTTCGCTTTGTTACTGGTGGATACATGTTCCAAAACAGACTTTAATCACACAGCCTCTGGCGCTATGGGCTACAACTATTGAGCACCGCCGATGTTTGAGGCTGTTTTTTATTGATGAATGTGGTGTGAGTTGGTCGCACTGTGCTGGCGCTTCCGTTCACTCCCATACAGCCTAGTACTGCGACTCACACATCATATTCATCAATGCCGGACAGCGACTGAGGCGCTCTGAAACATGGGCCCTTATTTAAGAAGGGATAGCTTCAGATAGCGACTGGTGAACGCCGGACACAGCAGCAATTACACATTTATCAAGCAGAATCTGTTTAGCGACTGGGATAGCGCCATGTAGCGTCTGATTCATCATTTTCCCAGCCTCAGTGAACAGCGCCAGCGTTCAGCCTTGCACAGCGCCATATCTTACCTCTCGCTACCTGTCGCTCTCCCATACATTTCAATGGACGAACCTTTTCTTCTCTTTAAATGGGGTTTTTGTTTTTTTATTTTTTTTCCAAAAATCACAAATAATTCTGTGACGTCTCCTGACATTGAATAAGCAGTTTTTTTTTTCTCAATTTTTTTCATTTTTTATATATTTCTTCAGAAATGACATCACAGCTCTGCCATTATAGTGTCATGTGACAATGTTGTTACAATGTAATTCCATATGTTGTCGCTTTGTTACTGGTGGATAGATGCTGAAAAACAGACTTTAATCACACAGCCTCCTGCGCTCTGGGCTTCAGAGAAGCATTTTTCAGCGCCAGAGATTTGTGAGGCTGTTTTTTTGCTGAATATGGTGTGAGTCGGTCGCTATGAGCAGTCGCTAACATGCGCTCCCATACAGCGCTGTACTGGTCAAATAGCGACTCCTCACAATGTATTCAACATTACTGCACAGCGACTGAGTCGCTATGAAGTAGCGACCCACGGCCGAGCACAGCGACTACTGGCGGGCGCTCTGAAAATGCCGCTACAGACACTCATCTGTCGCTACCTGACGTTAGTGATGAATCAGCCTGCCCGGCGCTATAAACTAGCGACCCACAGCCGAGCACAGCGACTACTAGCGGGCGCTCTGAAAATGCCGCTACAGACGCTCATCAGTCGCTAGCTGGCGTTAGTGATGAATCAGCCTGCCCGGCGCTATATATTAGCGACTCACGGCTGAGCACAGCGACTACTAGTGGGCGCTCTGAAAATGCCGCTACAGACGCTCATCTGTCGCTACCTGGCGTTAGTGATGAATCAGCCTGCCCGTCGCTATAAACTAGCGACCCACGGCCGAGCACAGCGACTACTAGCGGGCGCTCTGAAAATGCCGCTACAGACGCTCATCTGTCGCTACCTGGCGTTAGTGAGGAATCAGCCTGCCCGTCGCTATAAACTAGCGACCCACGGCCGAGCACAGCGACTACTAGCGGGCGCTCTGAAATGCCGCTACAGACACTCATCTGTCGCTACCTGACGTTAGTGATGAATCAGCCTGCCCGGCGCTATAAACTAGCGACCCACGGCCGAGCACAGCGACTACTAGCGGGCGCTCTGAAAATGCCGCTACAGACGCTCATCTGGCGCTACCTGGCGTTAGTGATGAATCAGCCTGCCCGTTGCTATAAACTAGCGACCCACCGCCGAGCACAGCGACTAGTAGCGGGCGCTCTGAAAATGCCGCTACAGACGCTCATCTGTCGCTACCTGGCGTTAGTGATGAATCAGCCTGCTTGAAATTAATTAATTTATTTATTTATTTATTTTTTTAGAGAATATTGTACGTGACAGAGCGACACAAAGTATCAAGAACCTTTCACAATGTCAGAGTTTGAAGCGTCTTGTGTAGATTTTCCCGGGTATAAGAGAATTATCTCTATGATCTACACGAAACTTCTCAACTATAATCGTCAGACTCTTCCTAAATCTGCTGATAAATGGCGGCTGATAAATTGATGAATATGGTCACATAAGGAATGGGGAGCAGTGCGGAGAAATATTTTACAAGGATTTCTGGATATTGGAGCCTTGGAGATCAATGTAAAATTTCTGTAGTAATAAATGTAAAAATATTCACAACAATATAAACATTAATACATAACACCGCGCTTAGTGAATAATAAAAATAATATGAAAAGTTTAAGTTCGACAAAGATAATCGGGGAGGCCGATTCATTAATAGCGAAATGTAGCGACAGATGAGCGACAGTAGCGGTATTTTCACAGCGCCCGCTAGTAGTCGCTGTGCTTGGCCGTTGTTCGGTTGTTGATAGCGACTCAGTCGGTGTGCAGTAATGTTGAATACGGGGTGACGAGTCGCTATTTGACAGGTTCCGCGCTGTATAGGAGCGCATGATAGCGACTGGCCATAGCGAACGGATTCCACCATATTCATTAACAAATCACGCTTAAAAGGTTCTCGCGCTGTTTAAACCCCAGAGCGCTGGCGGTGATGTGTTAAAAGTAGTTTTTTAACCCCCAAACCACCATATTTTTGGAAACCAAAAAAAATAAAAATTTTGAAAGAATTTAGTAATATGAATACAATAATATCAGATCTGTAATATCAATTCTGCACAAATTTTTTTTTTTTACCTTAAAAAAAATATCTAACATTGCAGAAGTGGTCACAGAATTTGACACATTAAATAAAAAAAAAAAAACATTAATAACAATTAATTATGAATTTTTAAAGATTGTTCCATTGAAATGCATTGGAGAGCGCCAGGTAGCGAGAGGTCATACCTGTCGCTGTTCAATGTCGGACGCTGGCGCTGTGGGCTGAGGCTGGAATAATGATGAATGAGTCGCTATCTGGCGCTATCTCAGTCACTAAGCAGGATTGGCTTGATAAATGTGTGATTGTGGTGAGGAGCCGGCGTTCTCGTGGCGGGGCCCGTCATTACCGGACGCTCACCAGTCGCTACCTGGCGCTATCCCTTGTTAAATAAGGGCCTTAATTGTGCTCAACGTGTAGAAGTCCTCATTCCAAAATGTTAAAATGACCAGCCAATCACCGACCGGATCCAGTATGAACCAATCATGGACCGGCGTTAGGATGTGCGCGCCTGTTGACCGCCCAAAACATACTTATTAAAAGACAGCGCAGACCGCCGAGCCACCAGTCTTGAAAAAGTTGCGGGATCGCAACGAAACGCGTTGACGGCGGCAGGGCGGTTAGATGACAGAAGCCACGCAGTAATAGGCCCTTATTTAACAAGGGATAGCGCCAGGTAGCGACTGGTGAGCGGCCGGTAATGACGGGCCCCGCCACGAGAACGCCGGCTCCCCACCACAATCACACATTTATCAAGCCGATCCTGCTTAGCGACTGAGATAGCGCCATATAGCGACTCATTCATCATTATTCCAGCCTCAGCCCACAGCGCCAGCGTCCGACCTTGAACAGCGACAGGTATGACCTCTCGCTACGTGGCGCTCTCCAATGCATTTCAATGGAACAATCTTTAAATATTAATAATTAATTGTTAATAATTTTTTTTTTTTTTTTTTTTAATGTGACAAATTCTGTGACCACTTCTGCCATGTTAGATAATTTTTTTAAGTTAAAAAAAAAAATTGTGCAGAATTGATATTACAGGTCTGATATTAATGTATTCATATTACAAAATTATTTTAAAAACTTTACAAAAATTTTTTTGGTTTCCAAAAATATGGTTGTTTGGGGGTTAAAAAACTACTTTTAACCCATCGCCGCCAGCTGTGAGGTTTAAACATGCATTTCACAGCGCGAGAATTTTTTGAGTGTGATTTTTTAATGAATATGGTGGGAGCCGGTCGCTATGGCCAGTCGCTATCATGCGCTCCCATACAGCGCGGACCCTGTCAAATAGCGACTCCTAACCCAATATTCCACATTACTGCAAACCGACTGAGTCGCTGTCAACAACCGAACAACGGCCAAGCACAGCGACTACTAGCGGGCGCTGTGAAAATAACGCTACAGTCGCTCAACTGTCGCTACCTGGCGCTATTAATGAATCGGCCTCTTAATGTAAAAGTACTGATGGGTTGGTACCTAATACCAGAACCTATTTACTGATCCAAGTGCTTCACCTCTTCAGCTGTCAGACTGTCGGTTCATATTTTCCTGTTTGTTGGAAATGTCCTGGACCAAAATGTCTGACTTCTTCTTATTCTCATTAATGTTTATTTGTATAGCGCCACCATCTTCCGTATTGCTTTATGGACTTAAACTGGACCCTCAGCATCATTTAATCAAAAGCCCAAACCCTTAAGAAACATATTTTAGTTGCTTATTTATCATTCTTTCCCTTGCTGTGCTTCAGGACTCTAGGATTCGGGCGCCGCCATCTTGCCTTAGATGCATCACATATTGAGGAGAGGAATCGGGTGAAAAGCACGGGGGGGGGCGGGTTATAGCTGTGCTTTGCTCTGACAGAACAGGGCTGGGGTCAGGGAAAGGACAGCAATCCCAGAATGCAGAGTGGCACACTTCCTGTCTGCAGGCAGCTTGACACTCCACAGGCCACCATCTTGGATGTTAAATGGCTCAAAAAACAAAATAGGTGCAGGTAGAATGATTTTTGAGGTGGGCAATCAGTATGTACACAAGTGGGGAAACATGCAAGATAGGCTCTTATTTAGGGTGAGGGTCCTGATTAATGTGGCAATCTGTATGTACAGAGGGGAAACATATAAGATAGGCTCTTATTTAGGGTGAGGGTCCGGATTAATGTGAGCAATCTGTATGTACAGGGTGTGGGAAACATATAAGATAGGCTCTTATTCAGGGTGAGGGTCCGGATTAATGTGAGCAATCTGTATGTACAGGGTGTGGGAAACATATAAGATAGGCTCTTATTTAGGGTGAAGGTCCGGATTAATGTGGGCAATCTGTATGTACAGGGTGTGGGAAACATATAAGATAGGCTCTTATTTAGGGTGAAGGTCCGGATTAATGTGGGCAATCTGTATGTACAGGGTGTGGGAAACATATAAGATAGGCTCTTATTCAGGGTTAGGGTCCGGATTTATGTGGGCAATCTGTATGTACAGGGTGTGAGGAACATACAAGATAGGCTCTTATTCAGGGTGAGGGTCCGGATTAATGTGGCCAATCTGTATGTACAGGGGGGAAACATACAAGATAGGCTCTTATTCAGGGTGAGGGTCCAGATTAATGTGGGCAATCTGTATGTACAGGTGGGAAACATACAAGATAAGCTCTTATTCAGGGTGAGGGTCCGGATTAATGTGGGCAATCTGTATGTACAGGGGGGAAAACATATAAGATAGGCTCTTATTCAGGGTGAGGGTCCGGATTAATGTGGCCAATCTGTATGTACAGGGGGGAAACATACAAGATAGGCTCTTATTCAGGGTGAGGGTCCGGATTAATGTGGGCAATATGTATGTACAGGGGCGAAAATAAACATGATAGATTCTTATTCAGGGTGAAGGTCCGGATTAATGTGGGCAATCTGTATGTACAGGGGGGAAACATATAAGATAGATTCTTATTCAGGGTGAAGGGACGCTTTAATATCTAAACTATTTGCGTAACTGCCAACCCTCCCCCTGAATACGCGTTGCTGGCAGTAAAACCCCCAGAGTGTAACAGAAACCAGTTTCAGTTTCTGCAGCATGGGAGCATGCATCTGTTCTGTATTGCCTTTGGCTGGCTCCCTTTCCTGGACTTTCCCCTGCTATACGCTGCTCCACCAGCAGGTGGCCCTCTCCTGCAGAGGTGCTGGTATTAGCCAGCACCTGTGTCACTTCCTGGCCTTTATAAGCTGATCCACCCCCGCACCTGGGGGATCAGCATTGCATTGCCTTCCTGTACCCAGACCTAGATCTAGACCTTGAACCCAGGACCCCCTGCCACAGCCTTGTAATCTGATTTCTCTGTCACAGTCTTTTGGACTTTAACTGGATCCCTATGCAGTATGTTTGCAGACTCCACCTGTGTATATATGCAGCAGTGGGTGTATGTAATCCGGGTCCACCTGTATTTCTGCACAGCAGCCATAGCACGTAGTGTTCACCTACATTCTTGTACAGTTACCTCAGCACATGTATGTTATTATGTTCACTTGTATATCTGTACAGCAGCCATAGCACGTAGTGTTCACCTATATTCTTGTACAGTTACCTCAGCACATGTATGTTATTATGTTCACTTGTATATCTGTACAGCAGCCTGGTTGTTGTGTGCTATGTATACTTGTTTCTGTTTGCCTCTGTCTCGCAGCCTCAATTACTGGTCATTTCTATAATAGTGGATTTCTCTGCTGGGAAATCCGTGACACTGCCATTCCAAGAACCTTTAACCAATAAAGTCAAGACAAGTGAGAAAATATCTGCTATACGAAATCATTCTTTGGAATTATTCATTCAGATTTGGAATCATTGGATTCAATACTTCTTTCCAAACCAACTGAAAATGACAAAATTTATAACCTTATAATACATTATCCGTTTCTCATATACACATCATTTCGCCGTCCCTCCCACCTACTCATTACCTTAAAATGGACCTTCAACCTGAATAAGAGCCTATCTTATATGTTTCCCACACCCTGTGCGTACAGATTACCCACATTAATCTGGACCCTCACCCTGAATAAGAGCCTATCTTATATGTTTCCCACACCCTGTACATACAGATTACCCACATTAGGAGTCTCAGGCTGCCTGCAGACGAAGACGTTTTTTCTGACTATGCCACTCTGCATTCTGGTATTGCTGTCCTTTTCCTGACCCCAGCTCTGCTCTTTTTGTGCATAGCAAAGGGGCCAAAGAACAATGAGCCATTGTTTCAAGTGGAACTCATGGGTGGATTTTTAGTAAGGATCAAATAAGGACAGTTTAGAGGATAGAGGGTAAAATTATCATTTAGTGTTTATTTCCCTGGTCACTGTGTGGGAACAGCACACTCCTCTGGCACATTCTGGTCTGAGGTCTTTGGGAAAATCCTCGAAAGAGTCCAAAGAACAATGAGCCATGCTTCCAAGTGGAACTCATGGGTGGATTTTTAGCAAGGATCACTGCTAACCGAGGACAGTTTAGAAGACAGAGGGTAAAATTATCCTTTAGTGTTCATTTTCCCGGTTACTGTGTGGCAACAGCACAGTCCTCTAGCACATTCTGGTCTGAGATCTTTGGGAAAGTCCTCGAAAGAGTCCAAACAATGATTCCAAAAAACAATGAGCCATTCTTCCAAGTGGAACTCATGGGTGGATTTTTGGTAAGGATCAAATGAGGACAGTTTAGAGGACAGAGGGTAAAATTATCCTTTAGTGTTTATTTCCCTGGTAACTGTGTGAGAACGCCACAGTCCTCTGGAACATTCTGGTCTGAGGTCTTTGGGAAAGTCCTTTTAGAGTCCAAAGAACAATGAGCAGTGCTTTCAGAAGAGTCCAAAGAACAAAGAGTCCAGAGAACAATGAGCGCAAAGAACAATGAGCCATGCTTTCAGAAGAGTCCAAAGAACAAAGAGTCTAGAGAACAATGAGTGCAAAGAACAATGAGCCATGCTTTCGAATGGAACTCATGGGTGGATCTGAATCTTTCCCATGATCCTCTGTATGGTATGTCTAATCTCTGTGGTCAGCACCCCATACACAAGAGGATTCAGTGCTGGCGGCAATAGCTGGTGAAGAAACGCAAATATCACATGGACTGGGCGTGGCAACTCTCTGAAGGCCCGACTAGACACTATTGTGGAGGCTACAGTGAAATAAAATATAGAGATGACAATGAGATGGGTGGCGCAGGTCCGGAAGGCTTTACAGGCCGCGTGGAAGGAGCGCGCTTTCACCACCGTTTGGAGAATCCGGAAATAAGAAACGCCAATGAGGAAAATGTCTGTAACTCCAAACACGACAAAAGCAACCAACCCGTAGATTCTGGTGGGAGTGTCGTCACTGCAAGAGATCTTTTGGACTGACATATCTTCGCAATAGCAATGCCGAATTTCCCGGCTGGAACAATAGTCCAGTCTAGCTGCCAGAATCGGGGGAGGCAAGGCAATCACCAAGCTCCTGATCACAACGAACGCACAACACTTGACAACAAATGCATTCGTGATTATGATCGGGTAGTGCAGAGGTTTGCAGATGGCCACATACCGGTCGTAGGCCATGACTAACATAATGGAGGACTCCATGGCTGACCAGTAAGTGCAGAAGAACATTTGGCTGAAGCAGGCCACTTTGGTTATGGATTTGTCATCGGTCCAGAGGATCATCAGAGCCTTAGGCGTGGCGATGGTGCATAGAAGGATGTCCACAATGGCAAGCATAGACAGGAAGTAATACATGGGGTGGTGGAGCCTCGACTCGACGAAAATTATGAGCAACAGTATGACATTGGCCACGATAGCCACTAAGAGCAAGAGCATAAAAAGGCTCGCGATATCCCAGCTCTGAACTTCAGGGAAACAGATGAAGATGAAGTCCTCTGAGAAGTTACTTGCCGTATCGCTGCTTGAGTTATCGGCCACCAGAAATGATCCACCTGCAATGACGATAAACGTAGAAGTTTCTTAGCACCATCATATTCAAGAGCAGCCTACAATCTGCTACACACAATGGAAAGAGGCGGCACGGTGCTATATGTTACATTAGGAGTTTACAAATCTGGACGCATTATGTAAGAGGGGAAGGTTTACTTTACCAGCACAGTAAATAAACCTTCACTAACCCAATATGGTCATGAAGTTTCCCCAGATAACCTTAGATATTACATGTTACATGATAAGATAAATTAAGTTATACGTTAGTTACAGTACAATAAATGTTATAATGGAGAGAGAGAGAGATACGGGGCATCAGGTAGCGGGCCCATCCATCGACTGAATAGCCCTGCAAGCAGCCTCCTAATCTACCAACACTAAGGGGTGTGGCCAGAATTCCCCGCCTCCTGGGGGTGTCTGCATTGAATTGCATACAACCAGCATCTATGAGATTAGATAAATATTCTATAAAGTGATATAACTCCCACAATATGCATGTTATCGTATTGTAACCATAAAATTCATGATCACCATTAATTTCTTAGTTAAATGAACCTAAACACCGAATACATATTATACAGAGTATGATACTATGTGGATTATCAGTCTCTGGCCAATACATATATGTCATGTTTGATATCAAATGAAAGATCTTATAATCCTGAATAAGACTCTCTCATTACTATATTTATAACTGACATATTTCAAGGGTTACACCGCTCTCCAAAAATATCATCCAATGCCCGTGTCTAATGTGTATTTCAGTGTCTGAGTCGGAGGCAAACCTAATTAGAAATTCAAGGATTCCTTATCAAGCAGAAATGAGCTGCAGCCCAGAAAACACCTCAGCTATTGAGGTAGTTGGCAGCTAGGTATGAATATGTGAATATAGGTGTGCCAGGTGTGAATATAGTTTATTGTCAGGGTCTGTTTACTATAGACATTTCAGGCTCACATCATATTTGAGTGTTACTTAAAAATTCAGGTGCATAATTTTTGGGATATCTATAATCATATAAAGTATAATATAATAAACCTATAATTAGTACACTTAATTTCCCCTTTACCACCGTTTTTCTCCCTCCTGCTGTGACTATAGCAATCAGTAGTAAACAAGACGAGTCATCCTGAAAAGTCTGCCTAATTCCTGGTGAGTGTTACATTGTATTACATTGTTTTAGCCAGGCTGGAGTTGATGTATCATCATTGCTTCAATTGTAATCAGACGTGACACATTGTAGAGCAGCCACAAGCCTGCTATTGAAATGTAAATAGCTTGTAGATAGCTCCCAGCTTTCTGTGATGTGAGCATCACGCTGTTGTGAAGCCGAGACTCTATTTAGCACCCTGCGGTGGTGGTGTATGGGGTGTAAATCCTGCTCCAGGGGGGACAGGGTGCTACATCTCCATTCCTAAAGGTTTCTGGAACCACGAAAAACCATCCACGCAGGGGGAGCACAGGAAGGAATTATTCCCTGTACTATAAGTGATCCCAGAAGACTTCTCACCATCATTAATAACATTAATCTGATCATAATGAGCCAACAACAGCCGCACTAATCCCAGACCTGTCCCCGCATGCCTCCCATAATCACCTACCTGAGATACAGACACAGCTATGGGATGGGGGGATATACTGTACATGTATGACATAGATAGATAGATAGATAGATAGATAGATAGATAGATATGAGATAGATAGATAGATAGATAGATAGATAGATAGATAGATAGATATGAGATAGATAGATAGATAGATAGATAGATATGAGATAGATAGATATGAGATAGATAGATAGATAGATAGATAGATTGATAGATAGATAGATATGAGATAGATAGATAGATAGATAGATAGATAGATAGATAGATATGGGATAGATAGATAGATAGATAGATATGAGATAGATAGATACAGGATAGATAGATAGATAGATAGATAGATAGATAGATAGATAGATAGATAGATATGAGATAGATAGATAGATAGATAGATAGATAGATAGATAGATACAGGATAGATAGATAGATAGATAGATAGATAGATAGATAGATAGACAGACAGACAGATAGATAGATAGATATGGGATAGATAGATAGATAGATAGATAGATAGATAGATAGATAGATATGAGATAGATAGATAGATAGATAGATAGATAGATATGGGATAGATAGATAGATAGATAGATAGATAGATAGATAGATAGATAGATAGGAGATAGATATGGGATAGATAGATAGATAGATAGATAGATAGATAGATAGATATGGGATAGATAGATAGATAGATAGATAGATAGATAGATATGGGATAGATAGATATGAGATAGATAGATAGATAGATAGATAGATAGATAGATAGATAGATAGATATGAGATAGATATGGGATAGATAGATAGATAGATATGAGATAGATAGATAGATAGATAGATAGATAGATAGATAGATAGATATGGGATAGATAGATAGATAGATGATAGATAGATAGATAGATAGATAGATAGATAGATATGAGATAGATAGATAGATAGATAGATAGATAGATAAATAGATAGATAGATAGATAGATAGATATGGGATAGATAGATAGATAGATAGATAGATAGATAGATAGATAGATAGATAAATAGATAGATAGATAGATAGATAGATAGATAGATAGATAGATATGAGATAGATAGATAGATAGATAGATAGATAGATAGATAGATATGGGATAGATAGATAGATATGAGATAGATAGATAGATAGATAGATAGATAGATAGATAGATAGATAGATATGGGCTTGATATACTGTAGATAGAGATAAGTGTGGGGTTACTCACTCATGCTGCCCCTCCCGTTGCTCCGTCAGGCTCTGGATATGATCCCGGCTCCGGGGACATATAGCAGGATTATCCCTCTTCTCCGGGAGATGCCGCTCCCTGTCTCTGGGTCTCTCCGGCAGAGCTAATGATCAGATGGGTTTCAGTGACCCGGGTGGGTAGAAGATGAAGTTGCAGACAAGCAGACGCGCTCTCCTATAGGGGGCAGGTCTATGGGCAGATGGTCAGGTTGGGGGCAGGGGCAGGAGTGGGTGGTCAGTTGCAATGATTTGCCATGGCAAACAAGCTCCTTCAAGGGATTGGCTACTTACTATGCAGATGTAATCTATGTACAGGTAATCTGACCTGCAGGTAGCTCTGGTATCTGGGGATCCAGGTAATCTAACCTACAGGTAGCTCTGGTAGCTGGGGATCCAGGTAATCTAACCTGCAGGTAGCTCTGGTAGCTGGGGATCCAGGTAATCTAACCTGCAGGTAGCTCTGGTAGCTGGGGATCCAGGTAATCTAACCTGCAGGTAGCTCTGGTAGCTGGGGATCCAGGTAATCTAACCTGCAGGTAGCTCTGGTAGCTGAGGATCCAGGTAATCTAACCTGCAGGTAGCTCTGGTAGCTGGGGATCCAGGTAATCTAACCTGCAGGTATCTCTGGTAGCTGGGGATCCAGGTAATCTAACCTGCAGGTAGCTCTGGTAGCTGGGGATCCAGGTAATCTAACCTGCAGGTAGCTCTGGTAGCTGGGGATCCAGGTAATCTGACCTGCAGGTAGCTCTGGTAGCTGGGGATCCAGGTAATATAACCTGCAGGTAGCTCTGGTAGCTGGGGATCCAGGTAATCTAACCTGCAGGTAGCTCTGGTAGCTGGGGATCCAGGTAATCTAACCTGCAGGTAGCTCTAGTATCTGGGGATCCAGGTAATCTAACCTGCAGGTAGCTCTGGTAGCTGGGGATCCAGGTAATCTAACCTGCAGGTAGCTCTGGTAGCTGGGGATCCAGGTAATCTAACCTGCAGGTAGCTCTGGTAGCTGGGGATCCAGGTAATCTGACCTGCAGGTAGCTCTGGTAGCTGGGCATCCAGGTAATCTAACCTGCAGGTAGCTCTGGTAGCTGGGGATCCAGGTAATCTGACCTGCAGGTAGCTCTGGTAGCTGGGGATCCAGGTAATCTAACCTGCAGGTAGCTCTAGTATCTGGGGATCCAGGTAATCTAACCTGCAGGTAGCTCTGGTAGCTGGGGATCCAGGTAATCTAACCTGCAGGTAGCTCTAGTATCTGGGGATCCAGGTAATCTAACCTGCAGGTAGATCTGGTAGCTGGGCATCCAGGTAATCTAACCTGCAGGTAGCTCTGGTAGCTGGGGATCCAGGTAATCTAACCTGCAGGTATCTCTGGTAGCTGGGGATACAGGTAATCTAACCTGCAGGTAGCTCTGGTAGCTGGGGAACCAGGTAATCTAACCTGCAGGTAGCTCTGGTAGCTGGGGATCCAGGTAATCTAACCTGCAGGTAGCTCTGGTAGCTGGGGATACAGGTAATCTAACCTGCAGGTAGCTCTGGTAGCTGGGCATCCAGGTAATCTGACCTGCAGGTAGCTCTGGTAGCTGGGGATCCAGGTAATCTAACCTGCAGGTAGCTCTGGTAGCTGGGGATCCAGGTAATCTGACCTGCAGGTAGCTCTGGTAGCTGGGGATCCAGGTAATATAACCTGCAGGTAGCTCTGGTAGCTGGGGATCCAGGTAATCTAACCTGCAGGTAGCTCTGGTAGCTGGGGATCCAGGTAATCTAACCTGCAGGTAGCTCTGGTAGCTGGGGATCCAGGTAATCTAACCTGCAGGTAGCTCTGGTAGCTGGGCATCCAGGTAATCTAACCTGCAGGTAGCTCTGGTAGCTGGGGATCCAGGTAATCTAACCTGCAGGTAGCTCTGGTAGCTGGGGATACAGGTAATCTAACCTGCAGGTAGCTCTGGTAGCTGGGGATACAGGTAATCTAACCTGCAGGTAGCTCTGGTAGCTGGGCATCCAGGTAATCTGACCTGCAGGTAGCTCTGGTAGCTGGGGATCCAGGTAATCTAACCTGCAGGTAGCTCTGGTAGCTGGGGATCCAGGTAATCTGACCTGCAGGTAGCTCTGGTAGCTGGGGATCCAGGTAATATAACCTGCAGGTAGCTCTGGTAGCTGGGGATCCAGGTAATCTAACCTGCAGGTAGCTCTGGTAGCTGGACATCCAGGTAATCTAACCTGCAGGTAGCTCTAGTATCTGGGGATCCAGGTAATCTAACCTGCAGGTAGCTCTGGTAGCTGGGGATCCAGGTAATCTAACCTGCAGGTAGCTCTAGTATCTGGGGATACAGGTAATCTAACCTGCAGGTAGCTCTGGTAGCTGGGGATCCAGGTAATCTAACCTGCAGGTAGCTCTAGTATCTGGGGATCCAGGTAATCTGACCTGCAGGTAGCTCTGGTAGCTGGGGATCCAGGTAATCTAACCTGCAGGTAGCTCTGGTAGCTGAAGATCCAGGTAATCTAACCTGCAGGTAGCTCTAGTATCTGGGGATACAGGTAATCTAACCTGCAGGTAGCTCTGGTAGCTGGGGATCCAGGTAATCTAACCTGCAGGTAGCTCTGGTAGCTGGGGATCCAGGTAATCTAACCTACAGGTAGCTCTGGTAGCTGGGGATCCAGGTAATCTAACCTGCAGGTAGCTCTGGTAGCTGGGGATCCAGGTAATCTAACCTGCAGGTAGCTCTGGTAGCTGGGGATCCAGGTAATCTAACCTGCAGGTAGCTCTGGTATCTGGGGATCCAGGTAATCTAACCTGCAGGTAGCTCTGGTACCTGGGATCCAGGTAATCTAACCTGCAGGTAGCTCTGGTACCTGGGATCCAGGTAATCTAACCTGCAGGTAGCTCTGGTAGCTGGGGATCCAGGTAATCTAACCTGCAGGTAGCTCTGGTAGCTGGGGATCCAGGTAATCTAACCTGCAGGTAGCTCTGGTATCTGGGGATCCAGGTAATCTAACCTGCAGGTAGCTCTGGTAGCTGGGGATCCAGGTAATCTAACCTGCAGGTAGCTCTGGTAGCGGGGCATCCAGGTAATCTAACCTGCAGGTAACTCTGGTAGCTGGGGATCCAGGTAATCTAACCTGCAGGTAGCTCTGGTAGCTGGGGATCCAGGTAATCTAACCTGCAGGTAGCTCTGGTAGCTGGGGATCAAGGTAATCTAACCTGCAGGTAGCTCTGGTAGCTGGGGATCCAGGTAATCTAACCTGCAGGTAGCTCTGGTAGCTGGGGATCCAGGTAATCTAACCTGCAGGTAGCTCTGGTAGCTGGGGAACCAGGTAATCTAACCTGCAGGTAGCTCAGGTAACTGGGCATCCAGGTAATCTAACCTGCAGGTAGCTCTGGTAGCTGGGGATCCAGGTAATCTGACCTGCAGGTAGCTCTGGTAGCTGAGGATCCAGGTAATCTAACCTGCAGGTAGCTCTGGAAGCTGAGGATCCAGGTAATCTAACCTGCAGGTACCTCTGGTAGCTGGGGATCCAGGTAATCTAACCTGCAGGTAGTTCTGGTAGCTGGGGATCCAGGTAATCTAACCTACAGGTAGTTCTGGTAGCTGGGGATCCAGGTAATCTAACCTGCAGGTAGCTCTGGTAGCTGGGGATCCAGGTAATCTAACCTGCAGGTAGCTCTGGAAGCTGGGGATACAGGTAATCTAACCTGCAGGTAGCTCTGGTATCTGGGGATCCAGGTAATCTAACCTGCAGGTAGCTCTGGTACCTGGGGATACAGGTAATCTAACCTGCAGGTAGCCCTGGTACCTGGGATCCAGGTAATCTAACCTGCAGGTAGCTCTGGTAGCTGGGGATCCAGGTAATCTAACCTGCAGGTAGCTCTGGTAGCTTGGGATCCAGGTAATCTAACCTGCAGGTAGCTCTGGTAGCTGGGGATCCAGGTAATCTAACCTGCAGGTAGCTCTGGTAGCTGGGGATCCAGGTAATCTAACCTGCAGGTAGCTCTGGTAGCTGGGGATCCAGGTAATCTAACCTGCAGGTAGCTCTGGTAGCTGGGGATACAGGTAATCTAACCTGCAGGTAGCTCTGGTAGCTGGGGATACAGGTAATCTAACATGCAGGTAGCTCTGGTAGCTGGGGATACAGGTAATCTAACCTGCAGGTAGCTCTGGTAGCTGGGGATCCAGGTAATCTAACCTGCAGGTAGCTCTGGTAGCTGAGGATCCAGGTAATCTAACCTGCAGGTAGCTCTGGTAGCTGGGGATCCAGGTAATCTAACCTGCAGGTAGCTCTGGTAGCTGGGGATACAGGTAATCTAACCTGCAGGTAGCTCTGGTAGCTGGGGATCCAGGTAATCTAACCTGCAGGTAGCTCTGGTAGCTGGGGATCCAGGTAATCTAACCTGCAGGTAGCTCTGGTAGCTGGGGATTCGGGAAATCTAACCTGCAGGTAGCTCTGGTAGCTGGGGATCCAGGTAATCTAACCTGCAGGTAGCTCTGGTAGCTGGGGATCCAGGTAATCTAACCTGCAGGTAGCTCTGGTAGCTGGGGATCCAGGTAATCTAACCTGCAGGTAGCTCTGGTAGCTGGGGATCCAGGTAATCTAACCTGCAGGTAGCTTTGGTAGCTGGAGATCCAGGTAATCTAACCTGCAGGTAGCTCTGGTAGCTGGGGATCCAGGTAATCTAACCTGCAGGTAGCTCTGGTATCTGGGGATCCAGGTAATCTAACCTGCAGGTAGCTCTGGTAGCTGAGGATCCAGGTAATCTAACCTGCAGGTAGCTCTGGTAGCTGGGGATCCAGGTAATCTAACCTGCAGGTAGCTCTGGTAGCTGAGGATCCAGGTAATCTAACCTGCAGGTAGCTCTGGTAGCTGAGGATACAGGTAATCTAACCTGCAGGTAGCTCTGGTAGCTGGGGATCCAGGTAATCTAACCTGCAGGTAGCTCTGGTAGCTGGGGATCCAGGTAATCTAACCTGCAGGTAGCTCTGGTAGCTGGGGATCCAGGTAATATAACCTGCAGGTAGCTCTGGTAGCTGGGGATCCAGGTAATCTAACCTGCAGGTAGCTCTGGTAGCTGGGGATCCAGGTAATCTAACCTGCAGGTAGCTCTGGTAGCTGGGGATCCAGGTAATCTAACCTGCAGGTAGCTCTAGTATCTGGGGATCCAGGTAATCTAACCTGCAGGTAGCTCTGGTAGCTGGGGATCCAGGTAATCTAACCTGCAGGTAGCTCTGGTAGCTGGGGATCCAGGTAATCTAACCTGCAGGTATCTCTGGTAGCTGGGGATACAGGTAATCTAACCTGCAGGTAGCTCTGGTAGCTGGGGATACAGGTAATCTAACCTGCAGGTAGCTCTGGTAGCTGGGCATCCAGGTAATCTGACCTGCAGGTAGCTCTGGTAGCTGGGGATCCAGGTAATCTAACCTGCAGGTAGCTCTGGTAGCTGGGGATCCAGGTAATCTGACCTGCAGGTAGCTCTGGTAGCTGGGGATCCAGGTAATATAACCTGCAGGTAGCTCTGGTATCTGGGGATCCAGGTAATCTGACCTGCAGGTAGCTCTGGTAGCTGGGGATCCAGGTAATCTAACCTGCAGGTAGCTCTGGTATCTGGGGATCCAGGTAATCTAACCTGCAGGTAGCTCTGGTAGCTGGGGATCCAGGTAATCTAACCTGCAGGTAGCTCTGGTAGCTGGGGATCCAGGTAATCTAACCTGCAGGTAGCTCTGGTAGCTGGGGATCCAGGTAATCTAACCTGCAGGTAGCTCTGGTAGCTGGGGATCCAGGTAATCTAACCTGCAGGTAGCTCTGGTAGCTGGGCATCCAGGTAATCTAACCTGCAGGTAGCTCTAGTATCTGGGGATCCAGGTAATCTAACCTGCAGGTAGCTCTGGTAGCTGGGGATCCAGGTAATCTAACCTGCAGGTAGCTCTAGTATCTGGGCATACAGGTAATCTAACCTGCAGGTAGCTCTGGTAGCTGGGGATCCAGGTAATCTAACCTGCAGGTAGCTCTAGTATCTGGGGATCCAGGTAATCTGACCTGCAGGTAGCTCTGGTAGCTGGGGATCCAGGTAATCTAACCTGCAGGTAGCTCTGGTAGCTGGAGATCCAGGTAATCTAACCTGCAGGTAGCTCTAGTATCTGGGGATACAGGTAATCTAACCTGCAGGTAGCTCTGGTAGCTGGGGATCCAGGTAATCTAACCTGCAGGTATCTCTGGTAGCTGGGGATACAGGTAATCTAACCTACAGGTAGCTCTGGTAGCTGGGGATCCAGGTAATCTAACCTGCAGGTAGCTCTGGTAGCTGGGGATCCAGGTAATCTAACCTGCAGGTAGCTCTGGTAGCTGGGGATCCAGGTAATCTAACCTGCAGGTAGCTCTGGTATCTGGGGATCCAGGTAATCTAACCTGCAGGTAGCTCTGGTAGCTGGGGATCCAGGTAATCTAACCTGCAGGTAGCTCTGGTATCTGGGGATCCAGGTAATCTAACCTGCAGGTAGCTCTGGTAGCTGAGGATCCAGGTAATCTAACCTGCAGGTAGCTCTGGTAGCTGGGGATACAGGTAATCTAACCTGCAGGTAGCTTTGGTAGCTGGAGATCCAGGTAATCTAACCTGCAGGTAGCTCTGGTAGCTGGGGATCCAGGTAATCTAACCTGCAGGTAGCTCTGGTATCTGGGGATCCAGGTAATCTAACCTGCAGGTAGCTCTGGTAGCTGAGGATCCAGGTAATCTAACCTGCAGGTAGCTCTGGTAGCTGGGGATCCAGGTAATCTAACCTGCAGGTAGCTCTGGTAGCTGGGGATCCAGGTAATCTAACCTGCAGGTAGCTCTGGTAGCTGAGGATACAGGTAATATAACCTGCAGGTAGCTCTGGTAGCTGGGGATCCAGGTAATCTAACCTGCAGGTAGCTCTGGTAGCTGGGGATCCGGGTAATCTAACCTGCAGGTAGCTCTGGTAGCTGGGGATCCAGGTAATCTAACCTGCAGGTAGCTCTGGTAGCTGGGGATCAAGGTAATCTAACCTGCAGGTAGCTCTGGTAGCTGGGGATCCAGGTAATCTAACCTGCAGGTAGCTCTGGTAGCTGGGGATCCAGGTAATCTAACCTGCAGGTAGCTCTGGTAGCTGGGGAACCAGGTAATCTAACCTGCAGGTAGCTCAGGTAACTGGGCATCCAGGTAATCTAACCTGCAGGTAGCTCTGGTAGCTGGGGATCCAGGTAATCTGACCTGCAGGTAGCTCTGGTAGCTGAGGATCCAGGTAATCTAACCTGCAGGTAGCTCTGGAAGCTGAGGATCCAGGTAATCTAACCTGCAGGTACCTCTGGTAGCTGGGGATCCAGGTAATCTAACCTGCAGGTAGTTCTGGTAGCTGGGGATCCAGGTAATCTAACCTACAGGTAGTTCTGGTAGCTGGGGATCCAGGTAATCTAACCTGCAGGTAGCTCTGGTAGCTGGGGATCCAGGTAATCTAACCTGCAGGTAGCTCTGGTAGCTGGGGATACAGGTAATCTAACCTTGAGGTAGCTCTGGTAGCTGGAGATCCAAATAATCTAACCTGCAGGTATCTCTGGTAGCTGGGGATCCAGGTAATCTAACCTGCAGGTAGCTCTAGTAGCTGGAGATCCAGGTAATCTAACCTGCAGGTAGCTCTGGTAGCTGGGGATCCAGGTAATCTAACCTGCAGGTAGCTCTAGTAGCTGGAGATCCAGGTAATCTGACCTGCAGGTAGCTCTGGTAGCTGGGGATCCAGGTAATCTAACCTGCAGGTAGCTCTGGTAGCTGGGGATCCAGGTAATCTAACCTACAGGTAGTTCTGGTAGCTGGGGATCCAGGTAATCTAACCTGCAGGTAGCTCAGTCACAGGTGTGAGTGTCAGGTAAGTTGGGAAGTCTAGCAAAGGAGTGTTGCTCAGGTATGTAGCTCAGGTAGGTTGGACTTAGGAACAGGAGTTTCACTCAAGTTGGTGGGATCTAGGCACAGAAGTGTAGCTCAGTTAGGTGGGGATTGAGGTGCAGGAGTGCAGCTCAGGTAGGTGGCGATCCAGACACAGTAGCTCAGGTAGGTGGAGTTCAGGCACAAGAGTGTAGCTCAGGACAACAGAGTTCTCAAGAGTCCTTAAGGAAAACTAGGTCCTCAAAGGTAACAGTATCCTCAAGGGCAACAAAGTCCCCAAGAGCAGCAGTATCCTCAAATGCAACAGAGTCCTCAAGGGCAACTGATCCTCAATGACAGCGCAGTCCTCAAGGTTCTCAAGGAGTTCTTAAGGGCTAACTGTAAGTCCTCAAGGGAAACAGAGTCCTCAAGGACAACATAGTCCTTAAGAAAAACTGGGTCCTCAAGGGCAACAGAATCCTCAAGGGCAACACAGTTCCAAAGAGTAACATAGTTCTAAAGAGTAACATAGTCCTGAAAGGCAGCAGCATCCTCTGTGGCAACAAAGTCCCCAAGAGCAGCAATATTCTCATGGGCAACAGAGACCTCTAGGGCAACTGAGTCCTAAATGACAGGGCAGTCCTCAAGGCTCTTAAGGGCAACTACTGTAGGTCCTCAAGGGATACAGAGTTCTCAAGGGCAACAGAATCCTCAAGGGCAACAATGTTTTAAACAGTAACATAGTCCTGAAAGGCAGCAGTATCCTCAAGGGCAACAAAGACCCCAAGAGCAGCAGCGTCTTCAAGGGAGACAACAAAGGCAACAGAGGCTTCTTATATAATCCCAATCCAGCTGGGTTTTGGTCCACTTTATTGGCGTTCTTAAGGGCAACTAGGGGAAACAGAGTTCTCAAGGGCATCAGAGTCCTTAAGGAAAACTAGGTTCTCAAGGTCAACAGAATCCTCAAGGGCAACAAAGTTCTATAGAGTAACATAGTACTGAAAGGCAGCAGTATCCTCAAGGGCAACAAAGTCCCCCAGAGCAGCAGTACCCCAACTGCAACAGAATCCTCAATGCCAACGCAGTCCTCAGGGTTCCTAAGGGTGTTCTTAAGGGCAACTACTGTAGATCCTCAAAGGAAACAGAGTCCTCAAGGGCAACAAAGTCCCCCAAGAGCAGCGGCGTCTTCAATCGAAACAGAGTCCTCAGGGGGAAACAGAAGTCAACAGAGCTCTCAAGGGAACCAGAGTCCCTAAGGGAAGCAGTGTCTGGAGGGGCAGCAGGGTCCTCAAGGGCAGCAGTTGGAACGAGTTGCTGTGATGGACTTGTGCTGCTTTCCGTGTATCTTCCTCTGGGAGACAAGCAGCTAACAATAGGCGACTCAATCACTGAGAGGGTTAAATATGCTAATGAGTGATTTTAATGTTTGTGGTGAAGGCGATATAAAAACTCCAGCTGCTGCATCACATCTGATGTTACCTTTGTGTCAGACCCTGTTAGCTCTTTCGAGGATTGTTCCTGCATCACCCCATGTTCAATGTCCACCATTAGCTTTTTTTTTTCCATCTCAAGGTTCATGGGTTGAATGTTCTTTTTATTGGTCACGTACATAAACCATACTAAAACTACGGCGTACATAACTTTCATAGGGCCCTATAGCTGGGATCCATCACAGCCCCCCCCCTCCATCCCCCCCCCTCCATTCTGGGGTGCCCAGCAGCCACATGAGCGTTGGTTGGATACTCACTACCCTGGGCTCGGCAATAACTGGCACAGCTCGCCGAGGATCATTGGGTGCCCACAAATGTCTGTCCAACGGCACATGTGTGCAGCCAATCGGTGCACTAAGCTCTCTTTGTCTTTTCTTAGTCTTAGCCGACATGAGCTCTTGTCAGATAAGGGTTAAATTGAGGCAAGTGCGCGGCCGGCCGCATCCCCCCGCTATGCTCGAGCTGAGGGCCAAGTCCGTGCGCCGGCCATTCACAAATGCCTGGGGTGGGCACGTGTCCTGCTAAAAGTATAGCCGAGCAGAGCTGTGGCCAGTGCATGCCATGTTAAAAAGGAGAGGTCAACGTCTGGCTCTACCTTCTGTTCATCTAGCCAACCTGCGCTCTCTCCCGAACAAAATGGAGGAATTACATCTACTGTGTAAATATCGCTCTGAGTTCTCCAACTCAGCGGTTCTTTGCTTCACTGAAACCTGGCTCAGCGCCAACATTCCAGACGAGGCACTTGAGCTCCCCAACTTTAATATCATCAGGGCAGACAGGGACTGTCACGCAGCGCAAAAACTACGGGGAGGCGGCATCTGCTTCTATGTGAACTCCAATTGGTGCAGGGACTCAAAAATCCTAGTCACAAGCTGCTCTCCCTGTTTAGAACTATTGGCAGTCAACTGTAGACCGTTTTACGCTCCGAGAGAATTCACCTCTTTTATTCTTATTGGGGTCTATATTCCTCCTCAGTCTGTCGTAAACTCTGCTTTGGATGGTTTGGTTGACTGCATTACGGAATGTGAAAGGAAATTTCCACAGGCCCTCATCATCGTTATGGGTGACTTCAATCAAGCTAAACTCAATCTGGAAATGCCGAAGTTCTTTCAGCATATTACCTGCCCTACCAGGGGCGGAAACTCCCTTGACCACTGCTACACTACTATAAAAGGCGCTTACAAACCTATTGTCAAAGCGGCACTTGGTTATTCTGACCACGCCCTTATCCACCTGGTACCTGCATACAAACAGCGTCTGAAAAACTGCAGGCCTTCCTACATTACTACTAAGAAGTGGACGGAGCAGGCAAAATCCGATTTACAGGCGTGCCTCGAATCAACTGACTGGGATATCTTTAAAGATCCAAACGACATCAATGACTGGACAGACAAGGCAACGTCCTACATCAAGTTCTGCGAGGACATGTTGATTGAGACCAGGACTTACAGGAAGAAAGAGAACAACAAACCTTGGTTTAAAAGGTCGATCAAGGCCCTTAGAGCAAAAAAGGAGGAAGCCCACAAAAATGGAAATCTACCAGAATTCAGAAGACTCCGGAACAAGCTCTCGAAAGAGATAAAAACTGCCAAAAGGTTATACTCATCTAGGTTGGAGGAGGAATTCTCTTCTGCTAATCCCAAGGCGCTTTGGAATGGCTTAAGACACATCACCAACTTCAAAGGCTCCTCCGCTTCCATTACTCCAAACAAACAGCTCGCTGAGGAACTGAACAACTTCTACTGTCGGTTCGAATCAGCCACTAGTGGCACTCTCCCTACCAATCCCCTTCCATGTGTTGGCAGCACACCTCGCCCTGAGTGCCCTGAGTATCCGTCTAAGCTTGCCTTTGGTGTATCAGACATCAGGAAACTCCTGTTGTCCCTCAACCCCAGGAAGGCATCAGGTCCTGACGGCATCTCCACTACATGCCTCAAGGTTTGCGCAGAGCAGATTGCTCCAGTCCTTACAGACATCTTCAGAAAGTCGCTAGAGGCTGGCATAGTCCCTAGCTGCCTGAAGAGCTCTCTCATCATTCCGGTACCAAAATCCTCTTCCGCCTCGGACCTGAATGACTACAGACCAATTGCTCTTACCCCTGTGGTCATGAAGGTATTCGAACAGCTAATCATGTCCTTCCTTAAGGAGGCCACAGGTCCTTCTTGGGATCCTCTACAGTTCGCTTACAGAGCAAACAGATCAGCTGAGGATGCGGTCAATCTTGCGATCAAGTTCACGCTGGATCACGTTGATCGTCCCAAGTCCTATGCTAGGCTGCTATTCGTGGACTTCTCTTCGGCTTTCAACACCATCGACCCACACATTCTCCAAGAGAAGCTGCTATCCTTGGGCATCCCTCTAAACATATCAAACTGGGTTTTCAGTTTTCTAACAGGCAGGTCCCAAAAGGTCAAACTAGGACCCTTCATTTCATCATCCAGGATTACAAACATGGGTGCTCCTCAGGGTTGCGTCTTGTCTCCGCTACTCTTCTCACTCTACACTAATGACTTCATCTCCTCGGATCCGTCAGTAAAGATCATCAAATATGCTGACGACACCACCTTAGTCGGCCTCATCAGTGACAATGATGAGTCTAGCTATAGGGCCCAAGTTGATGCTCTTGACTGTTGGAGCAAAGCTAACAATCTTATTCTGAACACACAAAAAACGGTTGAACTTATTATTGACTTTAGGCGATCCCACCAATCTCACCACCCCATTCTGATTGGTGAGGAGGCCGTCAAGATTGTTACCAGTGCCAAATTTCTTGGTACTCACATCACGCAGGACCTGAAGTGGAGCTTGCAAGCGTCTGCCATCCTAAAGAAGGCCCAACAGAGGCTATTCTTCCTCAGGCAGCTGCTAAAATTTGGATTGTCCAAAAATATCTTGAAGGCATTTTACAACGGGGCCATTGGATCAATCCTTACCAGCTCTTGCACAGTGTGGTACAGTGGAGCGTCTACAAAAGACAAGCAAAGGCTGAGAAGTATTACCAAGATCGCGGAGAGGTTGATTGGATCCCCCCTACCTTCCTTGGATGACCAACACATGTGTAGAATCTCCTCAAGGGCAAAGAAGATCTATGGCGACGTGACGCATCCGGGTCATCACTTCTTCAGACTCCTACCTTCAGGCCGCAGATTTAAGGCTCATGCTACCAAAACCTCTAGACACAGGAACAGTTTTTTTCCACACGCTGTCATGGCGATGAATAATCTCAAAGCATGAGAGTCACTTTATTAAATCCTGGCCTGCATCACGAACTTGTGAGTCAATTCCGATACCTGAACTGCATCATTATTCCTTTACTTGTTTGTTTTTTAAGCAATTGTTATAGCTCTCATGGAGTTTCTCCTTACCAAAAAAGCATTCCTTGTCTGTACACTGTACTTACTTGGCGGTTCAATAAAGTATTGAGTATTGAGTATTGAGTATGTTGGATCGGCAGTCACGTAAGTTTTACCGGCAATCTGGGGGTGGGGGGTTTTTCAAACGGCTATTTGGGATGCCCTGGGTACTGAGGATCAGGCAGCCCTGGAATCTTATTTGCCAACCACTGGGGGGAGGTGCATCCCTAATACATCATCATAGGGGCGGAGTTTTACATCATAGCCCCATCCTGCTATCTCGTCGGCCAAGTGGCTGCAATCTGGCAGTGCAGTGCGGACGGGCTTGTTAACTAGCCTCTCGCGGAATAAGTGGTGCTGGGCGCCAAGCTCCTGGTTTAAATCGAATGCCCACGACTGTCCCAGCTCTGCCACTCATAGATAACAGCATGGGAAGTGGGGGACAGGGATCCTGCATAGCTTCCAACTTTACAGAGTGGAAAAGAGGGACAATATGTGAATGCAGCCAAGCCCCCAAGTCCAGTGTGTCCTTCTGGCAATATATGGGCTTCTCATGCTGCTGCCAACTCCAGGCTGTGTCCTTCTGGCAAGATATAGGCTCCTCATGCTGCTGCCAACTCCAGGGTGTGTTTTTCAGGCAATATATGGGCTCCTTATGCTGCTGCCAACTCCAGTGTGTTTTCAGTCAATATATGGGCTCCTTATGCTGCTACCAACTCCAGTGTTTCTTTCAGGCAATTTATGGGCTCCTCATGCTGCTAACTCCAGGGTGTGTCTTTCAGGCAATATATGGGCTCCCCATGCTACTGCCAACTCCAGTGTGTCTTTCTGGCAATATAGGGGCTCCTCATGCTGCTGCCAACTCCAGGGTGTGTCTTCCAGGCAATATAGGGTCCCTTCATGCTGCTGCCAACTCCAGGGTGTGTTTTTCAGGAAATATATGGGCTCCTTATGCTGCTGCAAACTCCAGTGTATTTTTCAGGCAATATATGGGCTTCTCATGCTGCTGCCAACTCCAGGGTGTCTTTAAGGCAAGATATGGGCTCCCCATGCTGCTGCCAAGTCCAGGGTGTGTCTTTCAGGCAATATATGGGCTCCTCATGCTGATGCTACCTCAATGCTCTGTAATTGTGCCGCTCTGTGACAGCGATTCTAATAGCGATGCCTCTGATCTGCATGTCATATTTCTTTACAGTATTATTTCACTAAGCCAGCACACATCCTATGCATGTTACATGCAAGGAAAAATGTTCTACAACCCTATTGAGGCTCTCGGAAGGCCAGAAATTGCTGTTTTTAATTGCGATTCACCTCGAATAAATTCGGACCGAAACACATTTTTCAGGAAAATTCTGCGAATCGGCCGAATCAAATTTTTCAAAAATTCGCTCATCTCTAAATAGTAACCACAAGGAGAACTTGTCTGTCCACGAAAAATGTGTATGGCCTTTCACAGTAACTAGACCCTGAAGACTTTAACAGGAGAAGAATGGTGCAACTCTCAGATGTTCGTATTTGGTCGGCACTGATAAGGGCAGTTCAATGCTCTCCAGTAGGCTTAAAACAGTATTTTTACACAACAGTGGCAGGTGTGTAACTATGTCTGGCCTTTCACACTAAATAGCCCGTCAGCACTTGATCATTAAACCAAATGTTAAAACTGTCAGATGCTCTTAAATGGGATGCCCCTCAGAGTGAGGTCAGAGTGAGTTAAATGCACTACAGCAAGCTTTAAAACGTGGTTTTGGTAGAAAAGCAAGTGCACTATAGGTGCTCTTGCTAAAACCAAATGCAAACACACTGTCAGATGGCCTTAAATGGGATGCCTCTGGTCAGAGTGAGATAAATGCATTACAGCAAGCATAAAAAATGGTTTTGGTAGAAAAGCAAGAGCAATATAAGCAGGTGTGTGACCTGTAACACTAACTAGGCTTGCAAGACCTGGGTATAAAATCAAATGCAAACACACTGTACACTGTCACTCTGTCTCTTTATCGCCCTGTCTGTCTATTGCCCTGTCCCTTTCTTTTACTGTCTTTTTCTCTCCCTGTCTTTTCTCTCCCTGGCTCTATCTCTCTCTGACCCGTTCTCGCCACAATACACCGCTGAAATGAGCGCCTGCAAGATGACCGCCACTTATATAGGGCTGTGACATCACCGGGAGGGCTGGCTGCTGATAGGCTGCATGTGATGCCTTCCCAGGATTCTTTACCCCATGGGACTTGTCCTGACATGTGGATCCACCATTTTAGATTGTCTAAATGTTTAAAGAAGCGATCTAATTCGTTTAGAATCAAATATTTCCTGAAATTTGTAACAAATTTAGATTCGTCAGATTCGTTTCGCTCATCCCTAGCTTTTGGCAGTGGAGAAAATTTTGCACAAAAAAGTCTAAAAGTGACAGTAATGTCCATTATCTATGCCCCCCCCATAATTGGTCTACTCCTGACCTACTCTGCCGCACCTACAGTATGTAGAGTTGCCACATCCTCCTAGATGGTGATACAGTTTCCTTGTCTCTGTAACATTTGTTGTATAAAGTGTGTAACTCTTTCATTATAGGGCAGTATAAGGGTATAACAGTCTCATTATTCTCTCAGCTGCTGGCAGGTGGAGACATGTAGGGGGCAGTATAGAGGTGGTGTATAGGGGCAGTATAGAGGTATAACAGCCCATGGAGTCTCAAATATCTCTCAGTTGGTGGCAGGTGGAGACATATAGGGGGCAGTATAGAGGTGGGGTATAGGCGCAGTATAGGGGTATAACAGTCCATGGTGTCTCATGTTTCTCTCATCTGGTGGCAGGTGGAGACATATAGGGGGCAGTATAGGGGCAGTATAGGGGTATAACATTCCATGGTGTCTCATGTTTCTCTTGGCTGGTGGCAGATGGAGACATATAGGGGGCAGTATAGAGGTGGGGTATAGGGGCAGTATAGGGGTATAACATTCCATGGTGTCTCATGTTTCTCTCGGCTGGTGGCAGATGGAGACTTATAGGGGGCAGTATAGATGCGGGGTATAGGGCAATATAGGGCTATAACAGTCCATGGTGTCTCATGTCACAGGTCCTGGTGGCAGGTGGAGACAAATAGGGGGCAGTATAGAGGTGGGGTATAGGGGCAGTATAGGGGTATAACAGTCAATGGTGTCTCATGTCACAGGTCCTGGTGGCAGGTGGAGACATATAGGGGGCAGGATAGAGGTGGGGTATAGGGGCAGTATAGGGGTATAACAGTCAATGGTGTCTCATGTCACAGGTCCTGGTGGCAGGTGGAGACATATAGGGGGCAGTATAGAGGTGGGGTATAGGGGCAGTATAGAGGTGGAGACATATAGGGGGCAGTATAGAGGTGGAGACATATAGGGGGCAGTATAGAGGTGGGGTATAGGGGCAGTATAGGGGTATAACAGTCCATGGTGTATCATGTTTCCCACAGCTGGTGGCAGATGCAGACATATAGGGGGCAGTATAGAGGTGGGGTATAGGGGCAGTATAGGGGTATAACAGTCCATGGTGTCTCATGTTTCCCACAGCTGGTGGCAGATGCAGACATATAGGGGGCAGTATAGAGGTGGAGACATATAGGGGGCAGCATAGAGGTGGGGTATAGGGGGCAGTATAGAGGTGGGGTATTAACCAATGAATGTACATCACCGCTTATTATAAATAATAGTAATGGTTGTATTTCTCCGGCCAGTGATAAATGATCATTACATCAGGCAGAGAGTTATTCCCTTCGGGTCGTCCAATTAAGAAAGTCGAGTGACGATGATAATGACGCCCTGGAATCAGGCGCCATAAATAGAGCAGCACAGTGATGGGTGTCCGGCATAGAGGAGGCAGAAGGAAGGACCCGGGAAGCAAAGTGATCCATTTTATAACAGGTGAGTAATAGAGAAGGGAACGGGCAGCGGTCATGTGACACACGGGAGCCACGTTATTATGTCACTTTACCTTATTAGTGTCGGGATGTCGTCAGGCTTGTGCAGCGTAACTCAATGACCCCGATTCAGTAAAGGTAGAAAACAATTCTCATGCTAGTAAAAGATTCCATTCGTCAGAAAAAAGCCTGAGAATGTCGCTGTTACTGAATCAGCAGATAAAAAGACAATGAAAGTCAATGCTAAGATAAGTAGAGAAGTGTTAACTCCTTTCTACACTGTAGTAAAAGCTGCCATTGACTTCCATTGTCTTTTTACCTGGTGATTCAGTAACAGTGACATTGACTTTCATTGTCTTTTTACCTGGTGATTCAGTAAAAGTGCCATTGACTTTCATTGTCTTTTTACCTGGTGATTCAGTAAAAGTGCCATTGACTTTTATTGTCTTTTTACCTGGTGATTCAGTAAAAGTGCCATCGACTTTCATTGTCTTTTTATCTGGTGATTCAGTAAAAGTGCCATTGACTTCCATTGTCTTTTTACCTGGTGATTCAGTAAAAGTGCCATTGACTTTCATTGTCATTTTACCTGGTGATTCAGTAAAAGTGCCATTGACTTTCATTGTCATTTTACCTGGTGATTCAGTAAAAGTGCCATTGACTTTCATTGTCTTTTTACCTGGTGATTCGGTAAAAGTGCCATTGACTTCCATTGTCTTTTTACCAGGTGATTCAGTAACAGTGACATTCTAAGACTTTTTTCTCATGAATTGAATTTTTTTCTACCTTTATTGAATCGAGGCCAATATTCACATTTTTTAATCATCTTATAAAGCGAATCACATGTGGGAGAGTGATGGAGGCGTCTCCTGAGTTTACTGTATGTACTGACTCTCCATAGGGTGAGAATCAGGGTGTCCATAGTATGA
Source organism: Gastrophryne carolinensis (assembly GCA_027917425.1). NCBI lineage: Eukaryota > Metazoa > Chordata > Amphibia > Anura > Microhylidae > Gastrophryne > Gastrophryne carolinensis. The sequence continues at coordinate 2,347,355 of CM051236.1, read as the reverse complement.
AGCAGATGTGGTAGATCCCCCTTCTACATCTCTCTTGTGTCTCTCTCCATTTGCAAATCTCCTATTTCTCTCTCTTGTATTGCGCTCATCTCTCTCTCTCTCTCTTTCTCTCCCTCTCTCTCTCTCTCTCTCTTCCTCTCTCTCTCTCATGTCTGTTTCTGTCCTGTTCCCGAGGTGGTGGGTGGTTGATGTGGGAAATATGGGTATGGGGCCATGGTGCAGCCTCTCCAGGTATGGGGCCATGGTGCAGCCTCTGCAGGTATGTGGCCATGGTGCAGCCTCTCCAGGTATGGGGCCATGGTGCAGCCTCTTCAGGTATGGGGCCATGGTGCAGCCTCTCCAGGTATGGGGCCATGGTGCAGCCTCTCCAGGTATGGGGCCATGGTGCGGCCTCTCCAGGTATGGGGCCATGGTGCGGCCTCTCCAGGTATGGGGCCATGGTGCAGCCTCTCCAGGTATGGGGCCATGGTGCAGCCTCTCCAGGTATGGGGCCATGGTGCAGCCTCTCCAGGTATGGGGCCATGGTGCAGCCTCTCCAGGTATGGGGCCATGGTGCAGCCTCTCCAGGTATGGGGCCATGGTGCAGCCTCTCCAGGTATGGGGCCATGGCGCAGCCTCTCCAGGTATGGGGCCATGATGCAGCCTCTCCAGTTATGGGGCCATGGTGCAGCCTCTCCAGGTATGGGGCCATGGTGCACCTCCTCCAGTTATGGGGCCATGGTGCAGCCTCTCCAGGTATGGGGCCATGGTGCAGCCTCTCCAGGTATGGGGCTATGGTGCAGCCTCTCCAGTTATGGGGCCATGGTGCAGCCTCTCCAGGTATGGGGCCATGGTGCAGCCTCTCCAGGTATGGGGCCATGCTGCAGCCTCTCCAGGTATGGGGCCATGGCGCAGCCTCTCCAGGTATGGGGCCCTGGTGCAGCCTCTCCAGGTATGGGGCCATGGTGCAGCCTCTCCAGGTATGGGGCCATGGCGCAGCCTCTCCAGGTATGGGGCCATGGCGCAGCCTCTCCAGGTATGGGGCCATGGCGCAGCCTCTCCAGGTATGGGGCCATGATGCAGCCTCTCCAGGTATGGGGCCATGGTGAAGCCTCTCCAGGTATGGGGCCCTGGTGCAGCCTCTCCAGGTATGGGGCCATGGTGCAGCCTCTCCAGGTATGGGGCCATGGCGCAGCCTCTCCAGGTATGGGGCCCTGGTGCAGCCTCTCCAGGTATGGGGCCATGGTGCAGCCTCTCCAGGTATGGGGCCATGGTGAAGCCTCTCCAGGTATGGGGCCCTAGTGCAGCCTCTCCAGGTATGGGGCCATGGTGCAGCCTCTCCAGGTATGGGGCCATGGTGCAGCCTCTCCAGGTATGGGGCCATGGTGCAGCCTCTCCAGGTATGGGGCCATGGTGTAGCCTCTCCAGGTATGGGGCCATGGTGCGGCCTCTCCAGGTATGGGGCCATGGTGCGGCCTCTCCAGGTATGGGGCCATGGTGCAGCCTCTCCAGGTATGGGGCCATGGTGCAGCCTCTCCAGGTATGGGGCCATGGTGCAGCCTCTCCAGGTATGGGGCCATGGCGCAGCCTCTCCAGGTATGGGGCCATGGCGCAGCCTCTCCAGGTATGGGGCCATGGCGCAGCCTCTCCAGGTATGGGGCCATGATGCAGCCTCTCCAGGTATGGGGCCATGGTGAAGCCTCTCCAGGTATGGGGCCCTGGTGCAGCCTCTCCAGGTATGGGGCCATGGTGCAGCCTCTCCAGGTATGGGGCCATGGTGCAGCCTCTCCAGGTATGGGGCCATGGTGCAGCCTCTCCAGGTATGGGGCCATGGTGTAGCCTCTCCAGGTATGGGGCCATGGTGCGGCCTCTCCAGGTATGGGGCCATGGTGCGGCCTCTCCAGGTATGGGGCCATGGTGCAGCCTCTCCAGGTATGGGGCCATGGTGCAGCCTCTCCAGGTATGGGGCCATGGTGCAGCCTCTCCAGGTATGGGGCCATGGTGCAGCCTCTCCAGGTATGGGGCCATGGCGCAGCCTCTCCAGGTATGGGGCCATGATGCAGCCTCTCCAGTTATGGGGCCATGGTGCAGCCTCTCCAGGTATGGGGCCATGGTGCACCTCCTCCAGTTATGGGGCCATGGTGCACCCTCTCCAGGTATGGGGCCATGGTGCAGCCTCTCCAGGTATGGGGCTATGGTGCAGCCTCTCCAGTTATGGGGCCATGGTGCAGCCTCTCCAGGTATGGGGCCATGGTGCAGCCTCTCCAGGTATGGGGCCATGCTGCAGCCTCTCCAGGTATGGGGCCATGGCGCAGCCTCTCCAGGTATGGGGCCCTGGTGCAGCCTCTCCAGGTATGGGGCCATGGTGCAGCCTCTCCAGGTATGGGGCCATGGTGAAGCCTCTCCAGGTATGGGGCCCTGGTGCAGCCTCTCCAGGTATGGGGCCATGGTGAAGCCTCTCCAGGTATGGGGCCATGGTGCAGCCTCTCCAGGTATGGGGCCATGGTGCAGCCTCTCCAGGTATGGGGCCATGGTGTAGCCTCTCCAGGTATGGGGCCATGGTGCAGCCTCTCCAGGTATTGGGCCATGGTGCAGCCTCTCCAGGTATGGAGCCATGATGCAGCCTCTCCAGGTATGGGGCCATGGTGCAGCCTCTCCAGGTATGGGGCCATGGTGCGGCCTCTCCAGGTATGGGGCCATGGTGCAACCTCTCCAGGTATGGGGCCATAGTGCAGCCTCTCCAGGTATGGGGCCATGGTGCAGCCTCTCCAGGTATGGGGCCATGCTGCAGCCTCTCCAGGTATGGGGCCATGCTGCAGCCTCCCCAGGTATGGGGCCATGGGGAAGCCTCTCCAGGTTTGGGGCCCTGGTGCAGCCTCTCCAGGTATGGGGCCATGGTGCAGCCTCTCCAGGTATGGGGCCATGGTGCAGCCTCTCCAGGTATGGGGCCATGGTGCATCCTCTCCAGGTATGGGGCCATGCTGCAGCCTCTCCAGGTATGGGGCCATGGTGCAGCCTCTCCAGGTATGGGGCCATGCTGCAGCCTCTCCAGGTATGGGGCCATGGTGCAGCCTCTCCAGGTATGGGGCCATGCTGCAGCCTCTCCAGGTATGGGGCCATGCTGCAGCCTCTCCAGGTATGGGGCCATGGCGTAGCCTCTCCAGGTATGGGGCCATGCTGCAGCCTCTCCAGGTATGGGGCCATGCTGCAGCCTCTCCAGGTATGGGGCCATGGTGAAGCCTCTCCAGGTATGGGGCCCTGGTGCAGCCTCTCCAGGTATGGGGCCATGGTGCAGCCTCTCCAGGTATGGGGCCATGGTGCAGCCTCTCCAGGTATGGGGCCATGGTGCAGCCTCTCCAGGTATGGGGCCATGGTGTAGCCTCTCCAGGTATGGGGCCATGGTGCAGCCTCTCCAGGTATTGGGCCATGGTGCAGCCTCTCCAGGTATGGAGCCATGATGCAGCCTCTCCAGGTATGGGGCCATGGGGCCTCTCCAGGTATGGGGCCATGGTGCGGCCTCTCCAGGTATGGGGCCATGGTGCGGCCTCTCCAGGTATGGGGCCATGGTGCAACCTCTCCAGGTATGGGGCCATAGTGCAGCCTCTCCAGGTATGGGGCCATGGTGCAGCCTCTCCAGGTATGGGGCCATGGTGCAGCCTCTCCAGGTATGGGGCCATGCTGCAGCCTCCCCAGGTATGGGGCCATGGGGAAGCCTCTCCAGGTTTGGGGCCCTGGTGCAGCCTCTCCAGGTATGGGGCCATGGTGCAGCCTCTCCAGGTATGGGGCCATGGTGCAGCCTCTCCAGGTATGGGGCCATGGTGCAGCCTCTCCAGGTATGGGGCCATGCTGCAGCCTCTCCAGGTATGGGGCCATGGTGCAGCCTCTCCAGGTATGGGGCCATGCTGCAGCCTCTCCAGGTATGGGGCCATGGTGCGGCCTCTCCAGGTATGGGGCCATAGTGCAGCCTCTCCAGGTATGGGGGCCATGGTGCAGCCTCTCCAGGTATGGGGCCATGGTGCAGCCTCTCCAGGTATGGGGCCATGCTGCAGCCTCTCCAGGGATGGGGCCATGGTGTAGCCTCTCCAGGGATGGGGCCATGGTGCAGCCTCTCCAGGGATGGGGCCATGGTGCAGCCTCTCCAGGTATGGGGCCATAGTGCAGCCTCTCCAGGTATGGGTCCATGGGGCAGTCTCTCCAGGTTTGTGGCCATGGTGCAGCCTCTCCAGTTATAGGGCCATGGTGCAGCCTCTCCAGGTATGAGGCCATGGTGCGGCCTCTCCAGGTATGTTGCCATGGTGCAGCATCTCCAGGTATGGGGCCATGGTGCAGCCTCTCCAGGTATGGGGCCATGGTGCAGCCTCTCCAGGTATGGAGCCATGGTACAGCCTCTCCAGGTATGGGGCCATGGTGCAGCCTCTCCAGGTATGGGGCCATGGTGCAGCCTCTCCAGGTATGAGGCCATGGTGCGGCCTCTCCAGGTATGGGGCCATGGTGCAGCCTCTCCAGGTATGGGGCCATGGTGCAGCCTCTCCAGGTATGGGGCCATGGTGCAGCCTCTCCAGGTATGGGGCCATGGTGCAGCATCTCCAGGTATGGGGCCATGGTGCAGCCTCTCCAGGTATGGGGCCATGGTGCAGCCTCTCCAGGTATGGGACCATGGTGCAGCCTCTCCAGGTATGGGGCCATGGTGCAGCCTCTCCAGGTATGGGGCCATGGTGCAGCCTCTCCAGGTATGGGGCTATGGTGCAGCCTCTCCAGGTATGAGACCATGAAGCCCCCTCTCTAGGTATAGGTCCATGGTGCGGCCTCTCCAGGTGTAAAGCCCAGTTATGGGACCATGGTGCAGCCTCTCCAGGTATGGGGCCATGGTGCAGCCTCTCCAGGTATGGGGCCATGGTGCAGCCTCTCCAGGTATGGGGCCATGGTGCAGCCTCTCCAGGTATGGGGCCATGGTGCAGCCTCTCCAGGTATGGGGCCATGGTGCAGCCTCTCCAGGTATGGGGCCATGGTGCAGCCTCTCCAGGTATGGGGCTATGGTGCAGCCTCTCCAGGTATGAGACCATGAAGCCCCCTCTCTAGGTATAGGTCCATGGTGCGGCCTCTCCAGGTATAAAGCCCAGTTATGGGGCCATGGTGCAGCCTCTCCAGGTATGTGGCCATGATGCAGCCTCTCCAAGTATGGGGCCATGGTGCAGCCTCTACAGGTATGGGGCTATGGTGCAGCCTCTCCAGGTATGAGGCAATGATGCAGCCTCTCCAGGTATGGGGCCATGGTGCAGCCTCTCCAGGTATGGGGCCATGGTGCAGCCTCTCCAGGTATGGGGGCCATGGTGCAGCCTCTCCAGGTATGGGGCATTGGTGCAGCCTCTCCAGGTATGGGGCCATGGTGCAGCCTCTCCAGGTATGGGGCCATGGTGCAGCCTCTCCAGGTATGTGGCCATGGTGCAGCCTCTCCAGTTATGGGACCATGGTGCAGCCTCTCCAGTTATGGGACCATGGTGCAGCCTCTCCAGGTATGGTGCCATGGTGCAGCCTCTCCTGGTATGGGACCATGGTGCACTCTCTCCAAGTATGGGGCCATGGTACAGTCTCTCCAGGTATAGGGCCATGGTGCAGCCTTTCCAGGTATGGGGCCATAGTGCAACCTCTCTGGGTATGGGGCCATGGTGCAGCTTCTTCAAGTCTTCATGGTGCAACCTCTCCAGGGATGGGGCCATGGTGCAGCCTCTCCAGGTATGGGGCCATGGTGTATTCTCTCCAGGTATGGGGCCATGATGCAGTCTCTCCAGGTATGGGGCCATGGTGCAGCCTCTCTAGGTATGGGGCCATGGTGCAGTCTCTCCAGGTATGGGGCCATGGTGCAGTCCCTCCAGGTATGGGGCCATGGTTTATTCTCTCCAGGTATGGGGCATGGTGTAGTCTCTCCAGGTATGGTGCCATGGTGTATTCTCTCCAGGTATGGGGCCATGGTGCAGCCTCTCCAGGTATGGGGCCATGGTGTATTCTCTCCAGGTATGGGGCCATGGTGCAGCCTCTCCAGGTATGGGGCCATGGTGCAGTCTCTCCAGGTATGGGGCCATGGTGCAACCTCTCCAGGTATGTGGCCATGATGCAGTCTCTCCAGGTATGGGGCCATGGTGCATACCCTCCAGGTATGGGGCCATGGTGTATTCTCTCCAGGTATGGGGCATGGTGTAGTCTCTCCAGGTATGGTGCCATGGTGTATTCTCTCCAGGTATGGGGCCATGGTGCAGCCTCTCCAGGTATGGGGCCATGGTGCAGCCTCTCCAGGTATGGGGCCATGGTGCAGCCTCTCCAGGTATGGGGCCATGGTGCAGCCTCTCCAGGTATGGGGCCATGGTGCAGTCTCTCCAGGTATGGGGCCATGGTGCAACCTCTCCAGGTATGTGGCCATGATGCAGTCTCTCCAGGTATGGGGCCATGGAGCAGCCTCTCCTTAGGTATGGGGCCATGGTGCAGCCTCTCTAAATATGGGGCTATGGTGCAGCCTCTCAAGGTATGGGGCCATGGTGCAGCCTCTCCAGGTTTTGGGCCATGGTGCAGCCTCTCCAGGTTTGGGGCCATGGTGTAGCCTCTCCAGGTATGGGGCCATGGTGCAGCCTCTCCTCAGACATGAGGCCATGGTACAGCCTCTCCAGGTATGGGGCCAAGGTGTAACCTCTCCAGGTATGGGGTCATGGTGCAGCCTCTCCAGGTATGGGGCCATGGTGCAGCCTCTCCAGGTATGGGGCCATGGTGTAGCCTCTCCCGGTATGGGGCCATGTTGCAGCCTCTCCAGGTATGGGGCCATGGTGCGGCCTCTCCAGGTATGGAGCCATGGTGCAGTCTCTCCAGGTATGGGGCCATGGTGTAGCCTCTCCAGGTATGGGGCCATGGTGCAGTCTCTCCAGGTATGGAGCCATGGCGCAGCCTCTCCATGTATGGAGCCATGGTGCAGCCTCTCCAGGTATGGGGCCATGGTGCAGCCTCTCCAGGTATGGGGCTATGGTGCAGCCTCTCCAGGTATGAGACCATGAAGCCCCCTCTCTAGGTATAGGTCCATGGTGCGGCCTCTCCAGGTATAAAGCCCAGTTATGGGGCCATGGTGGAGCCACTCCAGGTATGGGGCCATGGTGCAACCTCTCCAGGTATGTGGCCATGATGCAGTCTCTCCAGGTATGGGGCCATGGAGCAGCCTCTCCTTAGGTATGAGGCCATGGTGCAGCCTCTCCAGGTATGGGGCTATGGTGCAGCCTCTCAAGGTATGGGGCCATGGTGCAGCCTCTCCAGGTTTTGGGCCATGGTGCAGCCTCTCCAGGTTTGGGGCCATGGTGTAGCCTCTCCAGGTATGGGGCCATGGTGCAGCCTCTCCTCAGACATGAGGCCATGGTACAGCCTCTCCAGGTATGGGGCCAAGGTGTAACCTCTCCAGGTATGGGGTCATGGTGCAGCCTCTCCAGGTATGGGGCCATGGTGCAGCCTCTCCAGGTATGGGGCCATGGTGCGGCCTCTCCAGGTATGGAGCCATGGTGCAGTCTCTCCAGGTATGGGGCCATGGTGTAGCCTCTCCAGGTATGGGGCCATGGTGCAGTCTCTCCAGGTATGGAGCCATGGCGCAGCCTCTCCATGTATGGAGCCATGGTGCAGCCTCTCCAGGTATGGGGCCATGGTGCAGCCTCTCCAGGTATGGGGCTATGGTGCAGCCTCTCCAGGTATGAGACCATGAAGCCCCCTCTCTAGGTATAGGTCCATGGTGCGGCCTCTCCAGGTATAAAGCCCAGTTATGGGGCCATGGTGGAGCCTCTCCAGGTATGGGGCCATGGTGCAGCCTCTCCAGGTATGGGGCCATGGTGCAGCCTCTCCAGGTATGGGGCCATGGTGCAGTCTCTCCAGGTATGGGGCCATGGTGTAGCCTCTCCAGGTATGGGGTCATGGTGCAGCCTCTCCAGGTATGGGGCCATGGTGTAGCCTCTCCAGGTATGGGGTCATGGTGCAGCCTCTCCAGGTATGGGGTCATGGTGCAGCCTCTCCAGGTATGGGGCCCTGGTGTAGCTTCTCCAGGTATGGGGCCATAGTGCAGCCTCTCCAGGTATGGGGCCATGGTGCAGCCTCTCCATGTATGGAGCCATGGTGCAGCCTCTACAGGTATGGAGCCATGGTACAGCCTCTCCAGGTATGGGGCCATGGTGTAGCCTCTCCCGGTATGGGGCCATGTTGCAGCCTCTCCAGGTATGGGGCCATGGTGCAGCCTCTCCAGGTATGGGGCCATGGTGCAGCCTCTCCAGGTATGGAGCCATGGTGCAGCCTCTCCAGGTATGGGGCCATGGTGCAGCCTCTCCAGGTATAAGGCCCTGGTGTAGCCTCTCCAGGTATGGGGCCATCGTGCAGCCTCTCCAGGTATGGGGCCATGGTGCAGCTTCTCCAGATATGAGGCCATGGTGCAGCCTCTCCAGGTATGGAGCCATGGTGCAGCCTCTCCATGTATGGAGCCATGGTGCAGCCTCTCTATTTATGGAGCCATGGTGCAGCCTCTCTATGTACTGGGCCATGGTGCAGCCTCTCCATGTATGGGGCCATGGTGCAGCCTCTCCAGGAAAAGGCCCTGGTGTAGCCTCTCCAGGTATGGGGCCATGGTGCAGCCTCTCCAGGTATGGGGCCATGGTGCAGCTTCTCCAGATATGGGGCCATGGTGTAGCCTCTCCAGGTATGGAGCCATGGCGCAGCCTCTCCATGTATGGAGCCATGGTGCAGCCTCTCCAGGTATGGAGCCATGGTGCAGCCTCTCCAGGTATGGGGCTATGGTGCAGCCTCTCCAGGTATGAGACCATGAAGCCCCCTCTCTAGGTATAGGTCCATGGTGCGGCCTCTCCAGGTATAAAGCCCAGTTATGGGACCATGGTGCAGCCTCTCCAAGTATGGGGCCATGGTGCAGCCTCTCCAGGTATGTGGCCATGATGCAGCCTCTCCAGGTATGGGGCCATGGTGCAGCCTCTCCAGGTATGGGGCCATGGTGCAGCCTCTCCAAGTATGGGGCCATGGTGCAGCCTCTACAAGTATGGGGCTATGGTACAGCCTCCCCAGGTATGAGGCAATGATGCAGCCTCTCCAGGGATGGGGCCATGGTGCAGCCTCTCCAGGTATGGGGGCCATGGTGCAGCCTCTCCAGGTATGGGGCATTGGTGCAGCCTCTCCAGGTATGGGGCCATGGTGCAGCCTCTCCAGGTATGGGGCCATGGTGCAGCCTCTCCAGGTATGGTGCCATGGTGCAGCCTCTCCAGGTATGGGACCATGGTGCACTCTCTCCAAGTATGGGGCCATGGTGCAGTCTCTCCAGGTATAGGGCCATGGTGCAGCCTTTCCAGGTATGGGGCCATAGTGCAACCTCTCTGGGTATGGGGCCATGGTGCAGCTTCTTCAAGTCTTCATGGTGCAGCCTCTCCAGGTATGGAGCCATGATGCAGCCTCTCCAGGTATGGGGCCATGGTGCAGCCTCTCCAGGTATGGGGCCATGGTGTATTCTCTCCAGGTATGGGGCCATAGTGCAACCTCTCTGGGTATGGGGCCATGGTGCAGCTTCTTCAAGTCTTCATGGTGCAACCTCTCCAGGTATGGGGCCATGATGCAGTCTGTCCAGGTATGGGGCCATGGTGCAGCCTCTCTAGGTATGGGGCCATGGTGCAGTCTCTCCAGGTATGGGGCCATGGTGCAGTCCCTCCAGGTATGGGGCCATGGTGTATTCTCTCCAGGTATGGGGCATGGTGTAGTCTCTCCAGGTATGGTGCCATGGTGTATTCTCTCCAGGCAGGTATGGGGCCATGGTGCAGCCTCTCCAGGTATGGGGCCATGGTGTATTCTCTCCAGGTATGGGGCCATGGTGCAGCCTCTCCAGGTATGGGGCCATGGTGCAGTCTCTCCAGGTATGGGGCCATGGTGCAACCTCTCCAGGTATGTGGCCATGATGCAGTCTCTCCAGGTATGGGGCCATGGTGCAGCCTCTCCAGGTATGGGGCTATTGGTAAGTCAATCCAGGAATGGAGTAATGGTGCATCCTCTCCAAGTATGGGGCCTTGGAGCAGCCTCTCCTTAGGTATGGGGCCATGGTGCAGCCTCTCTAAATATGGGGCTATGGTGCAGCCTCTCCAGGTATGGGGCCATGGTGCAGCCTCTCCAGGTTTTGGGCCATGGTGCAGCCTCTCCAGGTTTGGGGGCATGGTGTAGCCTCTCCAGGTATGGGGCCATGGTGCAGCCTCTCCTCAGACATGAGGCCATGGTACAGCCTCTCCAGGTATGGGGCCAAGGTGTAACCTCTCCAGGTATGGGGTCATGGTGCAGCCTCTCCAGGTATGGGGCCATGGTGCAGCCTCTCCAGGTATGGGGCCCTGGTGTAGCCTCTCCCGGTATGGGGACATGTTGCAGCCTCTCCAGGTATGTGGCCATGGTGCGGCCTCTCCAGGTATGGAGCCATGGTGCAGTCTCTCCAGGTATGGGGCCATGGTGTAGCCTCTCCAGGTATGGGGTCATGGTGCAGCCTCTCCAGGTATGGGGCCATGGTGTAGCCTCTCCAGGTATGGGGTCATGGTGCAGCCTCTCCAGGTATGGAGCCATGGTGCAGCCTCTCCAGGTATGGGGTCATGGTGCAGCCTCTCCAGGTATGGGGCCCTGGTGTAGCCTCTCCAGGTATGGGGCCATGATGCAGCCTCTCCATGTATGGAGCCATGGTGCAGCCTCTACAGGTATGGAGCCATGGTACAGCCTCTCCAGGTATGGGGCCATGGTGTAGCCTCTCCCGGTATGGGGCCATGTTGCAGCCTCTCCAGGTATGGGGCCATGGTGCAGCCTCTCCAGGTATGGGGCCATGGTGCAGCCTCTCCAGGTATGGAGCCATGGTGCAGCCTCTCCAGGTATGGGGCCATGGTGCAGCCTCTCCAGGTATGGGGCCCTGGTGTAGCCTCTCCAGTTATGGGGCCATGGTGCAGCCTCTCCAGGTATGGGGCTATGGTGCAGCCTCTCCATGTATGGAGCCATGGTACAGCCTCTCTATGTATGGGGCCATGGTGCAGCCTCTCCAGGTATGGGGCCATGGTGCAGCCTCTCCAGGTATAGGGCCCTGGTGTAGCCTCTCCAGGTATGGGGCCATGGTGCAGCCTCTCCAGGTATGGGGCCATGGTGCAGCCTCTTCAGGTATGGAGCCATGGTGCAGCCTCTCCAGGTATGGGGTCATGGTGCAGCCTCTCCAGGTATGGGGCCCTGGTGTAGCCTCTCCGGGTATGGGGCCATAGTGCAGCCTCTCCAGGTATGGGGCCATGGTGCAGCCTCTCCATGTATGGAGCCATGGTGCAGCCTCTACAGGTATGGAGCCATGGTACAGCCTCTCCAGGTATGGGGCCATGGTGTAGCCTCTCCCGGTATGGGGCCATGGTGCAGCCTCTCCAGGTATGGGGCCATGGTGCAGCCTCTCCAGGTATGGGGCCATGGTGCAGCCTCTCCAGGTATGGGGCCATGGTGCAGCCTCTCCAGGTATGGGGCCATGGTGCAGCCTCTCCGGGTATGGGGCCATGGTGCAGCCTCTCCAGGTATGGAGCCATGGTGCAGCCTCTCCAGGTATGGGGCCATGGTGCAGCCTCTCCAGGTATGTGGCCCTGGTGTAGCCTCTCCAGGTATGGGGCCATGGTGCAGCCTCTCCAGGTATGGGGCCATGGTGCAGCTTCTCCAGGTATGGGGCCATGGTGCAGCCTCTCCAGGTATGGGGCCATGGTGCAGCCTCTCCAGGTATGGGGCCATGGTGCAGCCTCTCCAGGTATGGGGCCATGGTGCAGCCTCTCCAGGTATGGAGCCATGGTGCAGCCTCTCCAGGTATGGAGCCATGGTGCAGCCTCTCCAGGTATGGGGCCATGGTGCAGCCTCTCCATGTATGGAGCCATGGTGCAGCCTCTCTATGTATGGGGCCATGGTGCAGCCTCTCCAGGTATGGGGCCATGGTGCAGCCTCTCCAGGTATAGGGCCCTGGTGTAGCCTCTCCAGGTATGGGGCCATGGTGCAGCCTCTCCAGGTATGGGGCCATGGTGCAGCTTCTCCAGATATGGGGCCATGGTGCAGCCTCTCCAGGTATGGAGCCATGGTGCAGCCTCTCCATGTATGGAGCCATGGTGCAGCCTCTCTATGTATGGGGCCATGGTGCAGCCTCTCCAGGTATGAGGCCATAGTGCAGCCTCTCCAGGTATGGAGCCATGGTGCAGCCTCTCCAGGTATGTGGCCATGGTGCAGCCTCTCCAGGTATGGGGCCATAGTGCAGCCTCTCCAGATATGGGGCCATGGTGCAGCCTCTCCAGGTATGGAGCCATGGTGCAGCCTCTCCATGTATGGAGCCATGGTGCAGCCTCTCTATGTATGGGGCCATGGTGCAGCCTCTCCAGGTATGGGGCCATAGTGCAGCCTCTCCAGGTATGGAGCCATGGTGCAGCCTCTCCAGGTATGGGGCCATGGTGCAGCCTCTCCAGGTATGTGGCCATGGTGCAGCCTCTCCAGGTATGGGGCCATGGTGCAGCCTCTCCAGGTATGGGGCCATGGTGCAGCCTCTCCTGGTATGGGGCCATGGTGCAGCCTCTCCAGGTATGGAGCCATGGTGCAGCCTCTCCAGGTATGAGGCCATGGTGCAGCCTCTCCAGGTATGGGGCCATGGTGCAGCCTCTCCAGGTATGGTACCATGGTGCAGCCTCTCCAGGTATGGGGCCATGGTGCGGCCTCTCTATGTATGGGGCCATGGTGCAGTCTCTCAGGTATGCTAATAACATTATCATCTATGACTACTAGACCACTGGAGGGAGATTTCTTATACACAGGTTAAACTAGATGGACTGAGGACTTTCTGTAGCTGCACAGACTGTGTTACTAGGGTTACAATACTGATATTCTATAGCAGTGTTCCGCAGCCCTCTCCTCCTGAGCCACCAAAAGACCAGGTTTTGCTGATCTCCATGTAGAAACACATGTATACTAGTTAATGCAGCAGCAGAGGTTTGGACCTGTTGGTGTCACACGAGGAAGTGTTGGGAAACACTGTTCTATAGGAAGATTTCACTGAGTGTCTCAGCTTCTATGATTCATCTTCTAGATCTAATCATGAACTTGTCTGATGCCTATGGGCCGATTCCTTCCGAATTCCTTCTTCTGGGTCTCTCATGGATTGGTGTCCACAAGCCACTGGCGTCTTTGTTTTTCCTCTTGTTTTACCTGGTGGCAGTCCTGGCCAATTGCTCCATAATTACACTGGTCAAGGTGGACAGGAAGCTCCATGAGCCGATGCACATTTTTGTTTCCCTATTGGCTCTAATAGACCTCACTGTGTGCTCCACCATCATTCCGAAGGTCCTGGCAATTCTGTGGTTCGAATCCAACAGCATCAGCAGCACGGCATGCCTGGTCCAGATGTACGTATTATATGCTATGCTCGGGACTCAGTCCTCACTCTTTGCTTTAATGTCCTTTGATCGCTATGTGGCTATTTGTCACCCGCTCCGACATTCCACAGTAATCAGCAGTTCTTTTATGATGAAGTCCGTGTTGTTCATCGTGTTTCGCGCTGCGCTAGCTATGATTCCGATTCCTGCCCTTGCTGCCATAATGACCTTCTGCAAGACCAACCTGATCCACCACTCGTACTGTGAGTACATAGAAGTCATAAAACTCTCTTGTGGCACTTTAACCCCTTCAGTGATATACATGTCCATCCTTATTTTCTTCTTTCCTGGGGGAGACAACACGCTGGTCGTTTCCTGCTATATTCACATTCTACGAGTTGTCCACAAGCTCCGGTCTTCCAAAGCTCGGTGGAAGTCGCTCAATACTTGCAGCTCCCACGCCATCTTGCTTTCATTGTTTTACGTCTCTTCCGCCTTGCCGCTCTTACTGTTCCTCTATTATTCGGACTCTCCGCTCTATGTAAAGACTTTGACAGAGGTCCTGAGTTTCCTGCTGCTGCCCATGATAAACCCAATTGTGTATGGAGCTAAAACCAAAGACATTCAAAAGGGATTTCAAAGACTTTACTGGAAAAGGTTCATTTTCAAATGGTAATTTACAATAAAATGGAACCTGGTATCTAATGATTCTAAATAAAACTTCTATATGTGTCTCTTTTCTCAGGTTATGAAATGTATTTTACTGGTCTGACTGTCCTAAGGACATTAGGTGTAAAGCCCGACCAAGTGTAGAACCTGGTTCAGTTAGGATTGTCAAGTCTTCACTGTCGATTCACCCTTGGTGGTGTAGGGATCCTCCCGGGGGATGGTGTGTTTGGACACAGTTCACAGCAGACGTAGATTTTATAAAAGCAGGTCTTGGTGTTTATTCATGGCATAAACAGTCCAGCAAACAAAAATATACAGCAACAACGTGCTTCTTTTATACAATCAAAATAAAAGACCTAGCCCGGCTGGGCGCTTACTAACAGGTTCTTCTCACCTATCTGACACTTTCAAAGCACAGCTTTCGCCTGGATATCGCAGGGTAAGTTTCAGCTCCAGCAGTGGCTGCGCTCGCAGCTTCCTCCAAACACCCACAGGCTGTTCATTCCTGGCTGAGAGCAATCACCTGCAGGCTCTGCAGAGCTTTTACCTTCCCAGGCTAATTAGGATCAGAGCTCACCTGATCCAAAACCCAAACTGGATCGGGGGGGTGTGGAATGACAGGTCCCTCTACCAAACCTACCTGCCATTCCATATAAATCCAGGCCCGGCAAGATTAAACAACAACTCAGCAGCATATCACTGCTGAGAAACAAATCAATCCTGGACTTACCATCTCACCCTGCGTAGTAACCTAGGTGAAATGTACACCCCCTCGACCACTTCTCCAGTGACATGTCTACAGTGGACAAGCCCCTGATAAAGAATCATCATCCTTTGTATATATTTCCTTACATGTATATATTTCTATACTAACTTAAACTGGAACAACCACCTGGCGGCTTTTTTCGAGCTTCCTCTCGCAACTGACATAACTGGCAAAGCACAGTAACAGAAAGCCCGGCAGCACGTCCTTTTTGCAGGCGGCCTCTAAATGCAGCCACCATCTTGTTAAAATTTACCACAGCAAGAATATGAGCACTGTTTGTTGTGTTGCTCTGGTTTAAGCCATTTTTGACTGTTGGTCTACTTTAAACACTAATGACACCTTATACTGTATGATGGATTAATGCAGGTTTCACATAAGAATAGGTCTACCGACACTGACTCCATTCCCTATCATATCTAAAGCCAAATAACTTCTATCTGACCCATGAAGGTGGAGGAGACCTGGTCCTACTCATGTGCACCGGCGGGCACATGCTCGTTCCCACATGTGCACACGCTCGGTTTCTCTGAGGAAATGAACATGAAGAATTCCACAGCAGAAGAAGCCAGGGAGTCTGGGTACTGGAGAAAACTGGAACCGGTGAGTACTGAAAGTGGCTGGAACTTGTAAATACTGGAACAGAATGGAGCTGATGAGCACAGGGACAAGCTGGAGCCCGACAAGAGTGGTTGGACGAAGCCAATGGGTCAGGAGTCAGAGCCAGAAGCCAGGCGAAGCTGAGGATCAGGAATCAGAGCGGGTGGTCAGGCAAAGCACAGGTCAAAACCGCAACCACATGTCAGGTTAGCGTGTTCGAACGGGCATTCACAGGTGAGTGCACACGAGTAACGGGAACATCCAAGGAGCCCAGAACGAGCTTGCCTAAGGTCACGTTTGCAACATCTGCCTTGCCGTGGCACATACAGCCACAGAGGAGGCTGCAGAAGAGGAGTTTATGCGACAAAACAAAAATCCTCCGGCTTGAAGGATGATGTTTTTTTTATCAGTGGTGAAGGCCTTACAATCAGGTTTAGATTTTGGGGTCGGCTCTCTTAGGTTTTTTTTGTCCTGCCTTAAAGGGAGTGTAAAACCAGCAATAATATGCCAGCAAGCTGCTCACCTGATTTTTGCCCCATGGGCTTTTCCTCCATTTCCTGCAGCACTAGGTATAAGCCATAGCAGGGCTGCAAAATGTGCCTCTTTCTTATTTCATTCCTCCAGGGCCATGCAAAAAAAAAGTGCTATAACAGATGACCTCTCCCCGGGGGGTCTCAGCGTAGTTCTCGAGAGCCATTGGCTAAGATAAAATCTGCACTGCTAACTAGTGATGAACATAGAAGTTCAAGTTTAACAAGTTCAGCTGAACATGTTACCCAAACTCGACCCCATCCCCACTGAAGTCAATGGGGACAATGTAGTGGTGGCTGGGCCTGAGGTGGGACATGGTGTGGTGCATAATCTTCCACCACCCAGGATTGCTGAACATCAATCGGTGCCTCCTCTTACTCTGCTTCTTCCATGGTGAAATAGCAGCAGGCAAAACTCTTCTGTCTGGGTGAAAGACCCGCCAAGGAGCTGGATGCACAAGTGGCGGATTTCCCAGCTGACTTTGAGGACTCAGTGGCGGCATGGGACCAAAGAGGAGGTCATCAATGCAGCAGGGGCACCAGCCCCACCTCATAAGGGAGGGTGAGCATGGCAACAATGTGGAACACCTTATTTAATTGTCCCCATATCCACCACCATCGATACGGCCTGTAGTACCAGATGCATCTCCTGGTACTGAGCAATGGGTCCTCCCCATTGAATCTCAGGGTCAGTAAATTGGACACGTGGCTAGAGCTGGGCCTTTGGAGGTGCTTCAGGTGCAGAGGCAGCAACCACTCATTTGTTTGCGCCTGGATGTTGGTCCACAGCTCCTGGGTGGTGGTGGTGGGGTCTTTGGGCCAGACAGATGAGTTTTAGCACCGTCTGCTGCCGTTTCCCCATTGCTGTGCTCAAATTGGTGGTGCAGGTGCTTCACTGACTGCATGAGAAGGAAGCTGTCACGTACCTGGAGATGAAGCATCGGTGTGCGGAGTTCCCCTGGGTCCACACTGTCTAGTGTGAAGCTACTGAAGATCTGGAACCTACTGCCCAGGACCCAAGGTAATCCCACCGCCCAAAATCTAAGGCCCCCCTGGCCTTCACTAGAGCCTCCTGCAAGGGTGGTTAGGCTTGGCTGCTTGAGAGGCCCCAGGGAGCTATCAAAGACCTGAGCAGGAAGGCAGTGATAGTCCGAGCAGAGATGGCAACGGACATGGTCGGGATGAGTAGAGGTTGGGGGTCAAAGGCACTGAAGGAAAGTCTAAAGGCGGAGCAAAAAGTTCGGGTATCAGGCACAGGTGCAGAGGAAAACAAAGCTGGGGGAAGGCAAGTAAGGGTTGAAACCAGGAATCCAAAACAAAGTTCAAAGGGTAATCCAAAGGCAATCAGGGATCAGACATACAAAGGTGACTGGAGAGAATCTTCTGGCACCATCTTGCTGTCCAGGATTTCCTTATAAATTCATAGGTGTGCCTTGATTAGAGCAGACATGGCAGATGCATCAGCTGACCCAGAAGGTGGATGTTATTGTTGACATGGAAGTTGGAAACTGTAGTCAGCTGACACATGCATCCATCTCTTAACTATTACCTGACTGACTCCTGGAAGAATCAAACGCACGTGCTAATCGCACCTGCACAGAGCCAGCCGGGTGCACAGGATTATGACAGAAGCAGAGTAGGAGGAGGAGACAACAGGAGGAACCTGTCAGGTCCCGTGGGACACCCGCCTTCTAGGTAAATCCACAACCCCCAATCTTCGCTGCTAGCTTCACCTATAGACAAGCCCCCGTCTGCCGCTTTATACGCCTCACCGGGCACGGTGGCCCCCAGGACTTCGTAGCACAAAGGATGTGGACTTACAGGGGGGAAGGCGGATGAACCCGGGGCAAGACTGGGCGACGTCAGGTAAGCGGGGGTCATACATGGGTGATCAGTCCAAACTAGCGCAGCAACAAAGGATGAGACGGAAAAAGGGTCAAAAATCGAGCCAGGGGTCAAGCCGGGAGGTCACGGGTACGCAGTACAAGGGATAAGACAAATCGTAGTCAGGAACAGGCAATGGTCGGTCCAGGCGGCAATCACGGGATGGTCAAACACAGCAAGATCGATAACAGAAAAGGTTCAGAAGACTCAGACAAAAACACACCCAGTAGCACGCTATCATGGGCAAGGAACAAGTGTGAGGAAAACACATTTATTTGATGGGGGTTGCCATGATTGGTTGGAGAGAGGGACATGATTGGTGCCACTATGATCCTTGGGCTGTTGGCCAATTCACACTATAGGGCGTTCCACCCAGAGATACTTTGGGCTCATTGGCCTATTAACTGACCTAGCCTCCGGCGGGCTCGCTGCCTGACAGCCGCCGAAGCCCGCGCCGCCAGCAGACGCCGAGGGACGGGTGAGAAGGTGAACTGTCCATGACAGAACCTACTGTTGACCAGAAATCCCGGGTGGTGGAAGATTATGTGGATTATGCACCTCAGTCCCAGCCAACCAGTGGGCAGTTAGAGAAATGTAACATCCCTGGCATTGCTTACTTATCCATGTGTCAGTGGTGATGTGGACACTGGAACTAATAGCATTGCACAGTGCAGATCTTATTTTATCCACAACTTCCAAATTTTTTAAACTGTCTAACTCCACCAGCCCAACAATTTTGAAATGCTCACATTCAGGGCCAGGGCTCATGGGTTTGATGGGCCAAACTTCCGCTTTCTCTCCAGTTTTTGAGGGATAGACAGCTAAAGGCTCCCCTGGGATGGTGTGGTGGGCTTGGTGATGGAGGTGCTGCTGGTGGTCTCCTTTTGGGGGGAGACAGGTGGCTTTGTTGTTGGGGTGGTGGTAAAGGCTGAGACAACTGAAGCAGCAGAGGGAGACTCAGGTGTTTGCATATTTTTTAGGTGTTTATGCCAAAGCAGCTCATGTTTTGATTGCAGGTGGTCCTGCGATTATTAAGGCTTTTTCCTCACTTCAGTTACTGATGGCCCAGTGTGCAATTGATCTGTGTATTTTCATCTGTGCACTGCTTGAACAAATGACATTTGGGGAGATCCTTTGAGAAAGCTTTGGTGTGCTCAGTCCCTGGGTGTGGTGGGCAGTAGTAGCAACGGGCTAATAGCTGAGGGTTTGCACCCTTCTCTCTCTTCTGCTGGATGTATGCGGCTGTGTGACCACCTCTTCCTCCAAACTATAATTGTCTTTAGTCCACGTTGGGTCTAGGACTTCGTCATCACCCTTGGAATCATCTTCCACCCACTCCTCTGCACTAGCCTCCTTCTCAGCCTCCATATTGCAGAAAGCCATAGCAGCCGACACTAAGGTTCCATAATCATCGAGGGTGTCATGTGATGGTCCGCTTGTTGCAGAGTGTGAGTGCTGGGTGCAGCGGAGTCATAATCCAGATAGACATTTGTGGTATAACAGGAACTGGCTTTACTGGAACATGAACGTAGTAAGAGAATGTCACCTTACATGGTGGCCAACACAGACAAAGACGGAAGGTAGTACCAAAGAGCAACTGGAAGCACTGGAAATACAGCAGTAAAATGCATAGACTCTCTAGAGTTGAGCATTGGTAACAGCGCCAGCTAGTGTCACAAATTGTCATAGCTGTAAAATGCAGTAAATCTAGCAAAAATCACTAATCGCATTTATAGATAAGATGTAAACTGTTGCAAAGTATTATATCTCCAACACCCATTCTCAACAGCTGAAGCTTAGTCTATGAAACCCATCTTCTTCGTAGGTCTCAAGTGTCTTTCAGCGGTCAGGGGGTTAGTAGGGATATCTGCTGTCATATCCTCAGTAGGGGCAATAAAGTAACTCAAGAAGTCCCTGCTCTTAAAGATCCCTCAGAACGTAGAACTTTACATCAATGTGCTTGTAAAGTTCCCGAGCTAACTTTTTCCATCTGCGCAAGTTCAAGGCATCCTTGATTGTCTTCAAAGATTTGTGGTTCCAACTGCGGTTGTCTGTTAACAGTTGTCTCAGCCATATAACTTCTTGGCTTTCCTGCGCTGCTGCAACATACACTGCTTTGGTGGATAAAAGTGTAACAGAGAGCTGCTTTCTGCTAGTCCAACTGACAGCACCTCCTGATAGAAAAAACAAGTAACCACTGGTAGATTTTCTGTCACTGGTGTCCCCAGACCAGTCAGCATCCACCTATCCTGTCAGGATGATTTCATCACTTGCTGGTAACTTTAGCTTGTAATGTAAAGTCCCTTTAAGATAGCGAATGACTCACTTTACAGCATTCCAGTCCATCTGACTTGGCACTGAAACCTTTCTGCATAGGATTCCAATAGCTGCTGCAATGTCAGGCCTTGTAGCGGTGGTAATGTACAGCAATTTCCCTATTGCTTTCCTGTACAGAGTGTTAGTTGGTAGGGGCATATCTTGGTTGTATTTATCCTACAGGTAGTTAGTTTCTATAGGAGATTTTACTGGTTTGGCATTTTTCATTCCAAATGTTTCATTTACTTCTTGTATTTTGTGCTTTTGCTTCAGAAGAAAGCTGCCATCTTCCTCTCTCTCAATCTGAATGCCGAGGTATCATTTATGTTCCCAAGGTCTTTGGTCTTAAGATGCTGATTCAGGGTTTGCAGTATTTCTGCTTATAGGTGTCTGGGCGCAGGGTGGAAAAGGCATAGGTGTCTGGGAGCAAAGTGAGGAAGGCATAAGGATTTGGGCGCAGGGTGGAGAGGTCATAGGTGTCTGGGAGCAGGGCAGAGAAAGCATAGGTGTCTGGGCGCAGGGTGGAGAAGGCATTGGTGTCTGGGAGCAGGGTGGGGAAGGCATTGGTGTCTGGCAGCAGGGTGGAGAAGGCATAGGTGTCTGGGTGCAGGGTGGGGAAGGCATTGGTGTCTGGCAGCAATGTGGAGAAGGCATAGGTGTCTGGGAGCAGGGTGGGGAAGGTATAGGAGTCTGGTGGCAGGGTGGGGAAGGCATGGGTGTCTGGGAGCAGGGTGGGGAAGGTATAGGAGTCTGGTGGCAGGGTGGGGAACGCATAGGTGTCTGGGAGCAGGGTAGGGAAGGTATAGGAGTCTGGTGGCAGGGTGGGGAAGGCATGGGTGTCTGGGAGCAGGGTGGGGAAGGCATAAGTGTCTGGAAGCAGGGTGGAGAAGGCATGGGTGTCTAGGCCCAGGTTAGGAAAGGCATGGGTGTCCAGGCACAGGTTGGGGAAGGCATAGGAGTCTGGGAGCAGGTTGGGGAAGACATAGGTGTCTGGGAGCAGGGCAGAGAAAGCATAGGTGTCTAGTTGCAGGGTAGGGAAGGTATTGGTGTCTGGTGGCAGGGTATGGAAGGCATAGGTGTCTGGGAGCAGGGCAGAAAAGACATAGGTGTCTGGAAGCAGGGTGGAGAAGGCATGGGTGTCTAGGCCCAGCTTAGGAAATGCATGGGTGTCCAGGCGCAGGTTGGGGAAGGCTTAGGTGTCTGGGAGCAGGGTGGAGAAGGCATGGGTGTCTAGTCCCAGGTTAGGAAAGACATGGGTGTCCAGGCGCAGGTTGGAGAAGGCATAGGTGCCTGGGAGCAGGGTGGGGAACGCATAGGTGTCTGTGAGCAGGGTGAAGAAGGAATAGGTGTCTGGGAATAGGGTGGGGAAGGTATAGGTGTCTGGGAGCAGTGTGGGGAAGGCATAGGTGTCTAGGAATAGGGTAGGGAAGGTATAGGTGTCTTGGAGCGGGGTGGGGAAGGCATAGGTGTCTGGGAATAGGGTAGGGAAGGCATAGGTGTCTGGGAGCAGGGTGGGGAAGGCATAGGTGTCTGGGAGCAGGGCAGAGAAAGCATAGGTGTCTGGTTGCAGGGTAGGGAAGGTATAGGTGTCTGGTGGCAGGGTGGGGAAGGCATAGGTGTCTGGGAGCAGGGTGGAGAGAGCATAGGTGTCTGGTAGCAGGGTGGAGAAGGCATGGGTATCTAGGCCCAGGTAAGAAAAGGCATGGGTGTCCAGGCGCAGGCTGGGAAAGGCATAGGTATCTGGGAGCAGGGTGGGGAAGGCATAGGTGTCTGGGAGCAGGATGGGGAAGGCATAGGTGTCTGGTTGCAGGGTAGGGAAGGTATAGGAGTCTGGTGGCAGAGTGGGGAAGGCATGGGTGTCTGAGAGCAAGTTGGGGAAGGTATAGGTGTCTGGAAGCAGGGTGGAGAAGGCATGGGTGTCTAGGCCCAGGTTAGGAAAGGCATGGGTGTCCAGGCGCAGGTTGGGGAAGGCATTGGTATTTTGTAGCAGGTTGGAGAAGGCATAGGTGCCTGGGAGCAGGGTGGGGAAGGCATAGGTGTCTGGGAGCAGGGTGGGGAAGGCATAGGTGTCTGGGAGCAGGATGGGGAAGGCATGGGTGTCTAGGAGCAGGGTGGGGAAGGTATAGGTGTCTAAGATTAGGATGGAGAAGGCATGGGTGTCTGGGAGCTGGTTGGGGAAGGCATAGGTGTCTGGGAGCATGTTGGAGAAGGCATAGGTGTCTGGGAGCAGGTTGGAGAAGGCATATGTGTCCGGAAGCAGATTGGGGAAGGCATAGGTGTCTGGGAGCAGGGTGGAGAAAGCATAGGTGTCTGGGAGAATTTTGGAGAAGGCATAAGTGTCTGGGAGCAGGTTGGAGAAGGCATAAGTGTCTGGGAGCAGGATGGAGAAGGCATAGGTGTCTGGGAGCAGGGTGTGAAAAGCATAGGTGTCTGGGAGGAGAGTGTAGAAGGCATAGGTGTCTAGGAGCATGTTGGAGAAGGTCTAGGTGTCTGGGAGCAGGGTGGGGAAAGCATAGGTGTCTGGGTGCAGGTTGAGGAAGGCATAGGTGACTGGGAGCAGTATGGAGATGGAAGAGTTGTCTGGAAGCAGGTTGGGGAAGGCATAGGTGTGTGGGAGCATGTTGGAGAAGGCATAGGTGTCTAGGAGTAGGATGGAGAAGGCATAGGTGTCTGGGAGCAGGTTGGAGAAGGCATAGGTGTCTGGGACCATGTTGGAGAAGGCATAAGTGTCTGGGAGCAGGATGGAGAATGCATTGGTGTCTGGGAGCAGGTTGGGGAAGGCATAGGTGCCTGGGAGCGTGTTGGAGAAGGCATAGGTGTCTGGGAGTAGGATGGAGAAGGCATAGGTGTCTGGGAGCATGTTGGAGAAGGCATATGTGTCCGGGAGCAGATTGGGGAAGGCATAGGTGTCTGGGAACATGTTGGAGAAGGTATAGGTGTCTGGGAGAAGGTTGGAGAAGGCATAGGTGTCTGGGAGCAGGATGGAGAAGGCATAGGTGTCTGGAAGCATGTTGGAGAAGGCATAGGTGTCTGGGAGCATGTTGGAGAAGGCATAGGTGTCTGGGAGCAGGATGGAGAAGGTATAAGTGTCTGGGAGCATGTTGGAGAAGGCATAGGTATCTGGGAGCAGGATGGAGAAAGCATAGGTGTCTGGTAGCAGGGTGGAGAGGACATAGGTGTCTGGGAGCATGTTGGAGAAGGCATAGGTGTCTGGGAGCAGGATGGAGAAGGTATAAGTGTCTGGGAGCATGTTGGAGAAGGCATAGGTATCTGGGAGCAGGGTGGAGAAAGCATAGGTGTCTGGGAGCAGGATGGAGAAAGCATAGGTGTCTGGGAGCAGGATGGAGAAGGTATAAGTGTCTGGGAGCATGTTGGAGAAGGCATAGGTGTCTGGGAGCATGTTGGAGAAGGCATAGCTGTCTGGGAGCATGATGGAGAAGGTATAGGTGTCTGGGAGCATGTTGGAGAAGGCATAAGTTTCTGGGAGCATGTTGGAGAAGGCATAAGTGTCTGGGAGCATGTTGGAGAAGGCATAGGTGTCTGGGAGCATGTTGGAGAAGGCATAAGTGCCTGGGAGCATGTTGGAGAAGGCATAAGTGTCTGGGAGCATGTTGGAGAAGGCATAAGTGTCTGGGAGTATGTTGGAGAAAGCATAGGTGTCTGGGAGCATGTTGGAGAAGGCATAAGTGTCTGGGAGCATGTTGGAGAAGGCATAAGTGTCTGGGAGTATGTTGTAGAATGCATAGGTTTCTGGGAGCATGTTGGAGAAGGCATAAGTGTCTGGGAGTATGTTGGAGAAAGCATAGGTGTCTGGGAGCATGTTGGAGAAGGCATAAGTGTCTGGGAGCATGTTGGAGAAGGCATAGGTGTCTGGGAGCATGTTGGAGAAGGCATAGGTGTCTGGGAGCATGTTGGAGAAGGCATAAGTGTCTGGGAGTATGTTGGAGAAGGCATAGGTGTCTGGGAGCATGTTGGAGAAGGCATAGGTGTCTGGGAGCATGTTGGAGAAGACATAAGTGTCTGGGAGCATGTTGGAGAAGGCATAGGTGTCTGGGAGCATGTTGGAGAAGGCATAGGTGTCTGGGAGCATGTTGGAGAAGGCATAAGTGTCTGGGAGTATGTTGGAGAAGGCATAGGTTTCTGGGAGCATGTTGGAGAAGGCATAAGTGTCTGGGAGTATGTTGGAGAAGGCATAAGTGTCTGGGGGCATGTTGGAGAAGGCATAAGTGTCTGGGAGCATGTTGGAGAAGGCATAGGTGTCTGGGAGCATGTTGGAGAAGGCATAAGTGTCTGGGAGCATGTTGGAGAAGGCATAAGTGTCTGGGAGCATGTTGGAGAAGGCATAGGTGTCTGGGAGCATGTTGGAGAAGACATAAGTGTCTGGGAGCATGTTGGAGAAGGCATAGGTGTCTGGGAGCATGTTGGAGAAGGCATAGGTGTCTGGGAGCATGTTGGAGAAGGCATAAGTGTCTGGGAGTATGTTGGAGAAGGCATAGGTTTCTGGGAGCATGTTGGAGAAGGCATAAGTGTCTGGGAGTATGTTGGAGAAGGCATAAGTGTCTGGGGGCATGTTGGAGAAGGCATAAGTGTCTGGGAGCATGTTGGAGAAGGCATAGGTGTCTGGGAGCATGTTGGAGAAGGCATAAGTGTCTGGGAGCATGTTGGAGAAGGCATAGGTGTCTGGGAGCATGTTGGAGAAGGCATAAGTGTCTGGGAGCATGTTGGAGAAGGCATAAGTGTCTGGGAGCATGTTGGAGAAGGCATAGGTGTCTGGGAGCATGTTGGAGAAGACATAAGTGTCTGGGAGCATGTTGGAGAAGGCATAGGTGTCTGGGAGCATGTTGGAGAAGGCATAGGTGTCTGGGAGCATGTTGGAGAAGGCATAAGTGTCTGGGAGTATGTTGGAGAAGGCATAGGTTTCTGGGAGCATGTTGGAGAAGGCATAAGTGTCTGGGAGTATGTTGGAGAAGGCATAAGTGTCTGGGGGCATGTTGGAGAAGGCATAAGTGTCTGGGAGCATGTTGGAGAAGGCATAGGTGTCTGGGAGCATGTTGGAGAAGGCATAAGTGTCTGGGAGCATGTTGGAGAAGGCATAAGTGTCTGGGAGCATGTTGGAGAAGGCATAAGTGTCTGGGAGTATGTTGGAGAAGGCATAAGTGTCTGGGAGCATGTTGGAGAAGGCATAAGTGTCTGGGAGTATGTTGGAGAAGGCATAGGTTTCTGGGAGCATGTTGGAGAAGGCATAAGTGTCTGGGAGTATGTTGGAGAAGGCATAGGTTTCTGGGAGCATGTTGGAGAAGGCATAAGTGTCTGGGAGTATGTTGGAGAAGGCATAAGTGTCTGGGGGCATGTTGGAGAAGGCATAAGTGTCTGGGAGCATGTTGGAGAAGGCATAAGTGTCTGGGAGCATGTTGGAGAAGGCATAAGTGTCTGGGGGCATGTTGCATGTTGGAGAAGGCATAGGTGTCTGGGAGCATGTTGGAGAAGACATAAGTGTCTGGGAGCATGTTGGAGAAGGCATAGGTGTCTGGGAGCATGTTGGAGAAGGCATAAGTGTCTGGGAGCATGTTGGAGAAGACATAAGTGTCTGGGAGCATGTTGGAGAAGGCATAGGTGTCTGGGAGCATGTTGGAGAAGGCATAAGTGTCTGGGAGCATGTTGGAGAAGGCATAGGTGTCTGGGAGCATGTTGGAGAAGGCATAAGTGTCTGGGAGTATGTTGTAGAAAGCATAGGTGTCTGGGAGCATGTTGGAGAAGGCATAGGTGTCTGGGAGCAGGGTGGATAACCGGTGATAACCGCTGATAGTAACTGTTAATGTTATTTTCTTCTAAATAAGCATCTAATCATTTTTTGAAGCTGTCAGCGGTTGATGCTGTAACAAGCTTCTTTGGGAGGCTATTCCACAGATTTATAGCTCTTATGGTAAAGAATGATTGTTGGCTCCGGAGACTGAATTTCTTTTTTTCCAGTCGAAGGCAGTGCCACTCTGTCCTTAGAGAGGATTTTACCTGAAATAGTGTTTCCCCATATTTTTTGTATTGGCCATTTATATATTTATACAAGTTAATCATATCCCCCCTCAGTCGTCTCCTCTCCAGACTGAACAGATTTAATTCTCGTAATCTTTCCTCATAACTAAGATCCTTCATTCCTCTTATTAGTTTGGTGGCTCCTCTGCTCCCTTTCCATAGTCAGAGCATCCTTTCTATGAACGGGTGCCCAGAACTGGACGGCATATTCCAGGTGAGGGCGCACTAGTGCCTTGTAAAGAGGCAAAATAACATCCCTATCCCGATCTAATACTGTAATAAGTTTAATCTAACTATTTAACCAGGGGAGATGGATAACCCATCCTGTTACTTAGCATTGCAGGGTCAGACATGCTGGGAAATCTACCCCTGACTGTTGTGGGATTTCCTCTCTGCCTTTCCTTTTATGTTAAATGCAGGAAATTCCTCTGAAGAATCTGTGTTACCTCATATTCCCCACTAGATGGCGGTGTTGCTCTATATTTAATCACTTTAATCACTAGCTTCTCCTTTCTGGTCCCGCTAGATGACGGTGTTGGTTTGGAATTATTCCACAAAGACATGCTATCAGATCAGGTCTATAAATCTTACGTTAAATCTCCGATAAAATTCATGCTTGTATCTGAGTGATCTTGTCCCCATATAACCGGGACTTTGTTATCTCTAGTGATGAACTGGACAGGCCACTATCTGATCACCCATTTGGCCGAAGGAGCCCAGTTATTCATGTCTCCTGGTAGTCTTGGACATAGAAGCTAATAACGTCTATATCTTTCTATATATATATATATATATATATATATATATATATATATATATATCAGGGAACCGCAGGTCACATGGTCCAGCTAACAGCCAGGGAACTCAGTCACGCCCAGCCCACTTTCCCAAAACCCCGCCCGAGCCTTTCTAGCAGGACTACCAGGCCCAAAGCCTGAGGAACACGCAGATTCTTGGCTAAGGAAAAAAGATCGCTCAAGGTATATAGGTTTTAATGCAATGAGCGCACACTAGGCAGTGATAAACATTTTGCTATGATGGAATATGAATGAATACAAATGCTGTTCTGAGGAGTGGGTTACAGGTTACAGTGAGATATACACAGAGCTCAGTTACCTTAAGATGCAGTTGCAGAGTAATGATGATGATGATAGAGGTAAGTGGCAAGCTTGTTGATGGGCGCCTCCAGCTCGCATGCAGTGCGACCCCTCTCCAGAGAATGACCCAGTTGTCGTCTCCTTGGCCTACCTTTAAGCGCGGTCTCTGCCCCTTCACCCTCCTTCCTCTCAGACACAGGTCCTGTGTAGCTCTTTTGAAGCTCCCATATGCTATCACACCTCACCAGCAGAGGAGGATCCTGGCTCCTCTATGTGTGACCAAGGTGTTAGGGGAGCCACAGGGGGGCTTTTATCCTCAAACTGCCTTTTCTGAGTGTCAGAACCTCATGCCCATATATGGACTTCCTTTTCCTGCTAGCCTTGTAAGGGTGACATTTGCTACGTACAGAGAATCTTAAAGGGGGAAGCCGGGCATCAGCGATAAAATGAAATGTAATATTTGCCCCATTCCTCACAATATATATATATATATATATATAATGCCCATTGAGCTACCAGCCTGGCACCCCAGACATAGGGGCTGGAAACTCAGGGCTCAGCTTCCATCCCTGCAAGTGCACCAGCCGCTATGACCTTCAGCAGACAGTAGTTCTGCTGCTCTTCCGTATGATTTTTCGGATGCCCTGGAAAAACACTGGGCCCATCCTGATGGGCACTTAGCTCTTCTGAAGCCTGTACCCAGTGGCTGTGCGGGTAATCAGGCGGAGGGTCACCCACCCACCACATGCCGGGCAGGTGGTTTGCCATTCCCCCCTACCTTTTGAAATGCTTTATGAATTATTTGTACCCCTTACTCTTTCACAAGTGTGTGCCAGTAGAAGCAAAAACAGACAATTCCCCCATTACAAAAAGGAATCCCTTGGAACCCTGACCATTTCACAAACAGCTAAAAACTGTAAATTTTTAACTGTTGAAAGTTTTAAAATTAAAAAAAAAATAACTCACTTCCTGTCCCCCACAGGGCCTCGTCCTCTCTGAAGGTCCCTGCGGGGTCGTAGTAAAGGTGAGTATGTAGTTCCCTATAAATTACAATGGTAGTTGATAGTAAGAGGTAATTACTCCATCACACCACTTGATGGCAGTGTTGCCTAAGGAATGGGAGAAGAGAGTACAGATAATGTTAGTCAGAGTTTTAAGTTAAAGGGTTACTAAACCCCCCTCCAAAAAAAAGCAGCAGGCACTCACCTTGGTTCCCGCGAAGCAGGTAAAGCCCTGTCTACTGCTCGGAAACCTCCTGATTTCTGAGAACAGCAGCTGGGGGAAGAAGCAGAGGGGGGCGCTCCCTGCTCCCCAACTAACAGCAAACAGCTCTCGCTGTTTAGTCTGCGCCCGCAGCTTTCGCTGAATCTTGCGCGCCATCCATTCGTTGCAATAAATGAACGGCACTGTTTGACTGATGGGAGGGGTGTGGTGGCACACAAGGCATCTGGGGCAGAATGAACACTTAATCAGCTACATTGGCTTCTGCTGTTACCCCAGTCCATTCGATTTCCCATGTCTTTAGGGACTCAGACACAATGCACCTGCTAGCCTCCTCCACTGGCTTTAACAGGCCTTAGGGGCTCAGAGATGCTGCTGCTAATGCTACCTAACTACACTGGCTACACAGGCCTTAGGGACTCAAGGAGACTGCTGCTGCTGTTACCCACCGACACTGGCTATCACAGGCCCTAGGGGCTCAGAGAGGCTCCTGCTAATGCTACCTACCTACACTGGCTACACAGGCCTCAGGCACTCTAGGAGACTGCTGCTGCTGTTACCCACCGACACTGGCTATCACAGGCTCTAGGGGCACAGAGAGGCTCCTGCTAATGCTACCTACCTACACTGGCTACACAGGCCTCAGGGACTCTAGGAGACTGCTGCTGCTGTTACCCACCAACAGTGGCTATCACAGGCCTTAGGGGGCTCAGATAGACTATTGCTTCTAATACCCACCTACACTGGCTGTCACAGGCCCTAGGTGCCCTATAGGGCTGCTGCTGTTACACTCCTCCACTGGCTTTCACAGGCCTTAGGGACTCTATGAGGCTGCTGCTATTGCTGTTAACATCCTCCACTGTCTTTCACAGGCCTTAGGGGCTCAGCGAGAATGCTGCTTCTGCTACCTACCACACTGGCTTTCATAGGCCTTGGGGACTCTAGGAGACTGCTGCTGCTGTTACCCACCAACACTGGCTATCACAGGCCTTAGGGGGCTCAGATAGACTGTTGCTCCTGCTACCCACCTACACTGGCTGTCACAGGCTGTAGAGGCCCTATGAGGCTGCTGCTGCTTTTACCCTCCTCCACTGGCTATCACAGGCTTTAGGGGCCCAGAAAGTCTGCTGCTACTGCTATTCACCTATGCTGGCTTTTACAGGCCTTAGGGACTCTAGAAGACTGCTGCTGTTATCCATTTAGTCTGGCTGTCATAGGCCTTAGATGCTCAGAGATACTGCTGCTCCCGCTACCCACTTATACTGGTTGTTACAGGCCTTTTGGACTCTAGGAGGTTGCTGTTACCCTCATCCACTGGCTTTCAAAGGCCTTAGGGGCACAGAGAATACTGCTTCTGCTATCCACCTACACTAACTGTCATAGGCTTTAAGGACTGTAGGAGACTGCTGCTGCTGTTACCCACTTACTCTGGGGATCATAGACCTTGGGGGCTAAGAGATACTGATGATCCTGCTACCTACTTACAGTCTAGGAGACTGCTGCTGTTACCCTCACCCACTGGCTTTAACTGGCCTTAGGGACTCTGTGAGGCTGCTACTATTGCTGTTACCCTCCTCCACTGTCTTTCACAGGCCTTAGGGGCTCAGAGAGAATGCTGCTTCTGCTCCCTACCAAACTGGCTGTCATAGGCATTAGGGACTCTAGGAGACTGCTTTTTCTGTTACCCACCAACACTGGCTATCACAGGCCTTAGGGGCCATATGAGGCTGCCGCTGCTTTTACCCTCCTCCACTGGCTTTCACAGGCCTTAGGGGCTCAGAGAGACTGCTGCTACTACTATTCACCTATGCTGGCTTTTACAGGCCTTAGGGACTCTAGGAGACTGCTGCTGTTACCCTCATCCACTTGCTTTCACAGGCCTTAGCGGCTCAGAGAGAATTCTGCTTCTGCTATCCACCTACACTGACTGTCATAGGCCTTAAGGACTGTAGGAGACTGCTGCTGCTGTTACCCACTTACTCTGGGGATCATAAACCTCGGGGCTAAGAGATCCTGCTGATCCTGCTACCCACTTACACTGGATGTTACAGACCTTTTGGAATCTAGGAGACTGCTGTTGTTACCCTCATCCACAGGCTTTTACTGGCCTTAGGGGCCCTATGAGACTGCTGCTGTTGCTGTTACCCTCCTCCACTGTCTTTCATAGGCCTTAGGGGCTCAGAGAGAATGCTGCTTCTGCTACCTACCACACTGGCTTTCATAGGCCTTAGGGACTCTTGGAGACTGCTGCTGCTGTTACCCACCGACACTGGCTATCAAAGGCCTTAGGGGCTCAGATAGACTGTTGCTCCTGATACCCACCTACACTGGCTGTCACAGGCCTTAGGGGCTCAGATAGACTGCTACTACTGCTATTCACCTACGCTGGCTTTTACAGGCCTTAAGGACACTAGGAGACTGCTGCTGCTGTTACCCATTTAGTCTGGCTGTCATAGGCCTTAGATGCTCAGAGATACTTCTGCTCCCGCTACCCACTTACACTTGATGTTACAGGCCTTTAGGACTCTAGGAGGCTGCTGCTGTTACCCTCATCCACTGGCTTTCAGAGGCCTTAGCGGCTCAGAGAGAATTCTGCTTCTGCTATCCACCTACACTAACTGTCATAGGCTTTAAGGACTGTAGGAGACTGCTGCTGCTTTTACCCATTTACTCTGGGGATCATAGACCTTGGGGGCTAAGAGATACTGCTGATCCTTCTACACACTGACACTGGATGTTACAGACCCTTTGGACTCTAGGAGGCTGCTGTTACCCTTACCCACTGGCTTTAACTGGCCTTAGGGACTCTGTGAGGCTGCAGCTATTGCTGTTACCCTCCTCCATTGTCTTTCACAGGCCTTAGGGGCTCAGAGAGAATGCTGCTTCTGCTACCTACCACACTGGCTTTCATAGGCCTTAGGGACTCTTGGAGACTGCTGCTGTTACCCTCCGACAATGGCTATCACAGGCCTTAGGGGCTCAGATAGACTGTTGCTCCTGATACCCACCTACACTGGCTGTCACAGGCCTTAAGGACACTAGGAGACTGCTGCTGCTGTTATTCATTTACTCTGGCTGTCATAGGCCTTAGTGACTCAGAGATACTGCTGCTCCCGCTACCCAGTTACACTGGATGTTACAGGCCTTTTCGACTCTAGGAGGCTGCTGCTGTTACCCTCATCCACTGGCTTTCAAAGGTCTTAGGGGCTCAGAGAGAATACTGCTTCCCCTATCCACCTACTTTGACATGGAGACTGCTGCTGCTGCTGTTACCCATTTCTGGGGATCATAGGCCTTGAAGACAAATAGATACTGCTGATCCTGCTACCCACTTACACTGGATGTTACAGACCCTTTGGACTCTAGGAGGCTGCTGTTACCCGCATCCACTGGCTTTCACTGGTCTTAGGGACTCTATGAGGCTGCTGCTATTGCTGTTACCATCCTCCACTGTCTTTCACAGGCCTTAGGGGCTCAGAGAGAATGCTGCTTCTGCTACCTACCACACCTGGAGACTGCTGCTGCTGTTAGCCATTTACTCTGGCTGTCATAGGCCTTAGATGTTCAGAGATACTGCTACTCCTGCTACCCACTTGCACTGGATTTTACAGGCCTTTTGGACTCTAGGAGGCTGCTGCTGCTGTTACCCTCATCCACTGGCTTTCAAAGGCCTTAGGGGCTCAGAGAATACTGCTTCTGCTATCCACCTACACTGACTGTCATAGGCCTTAAGAACTCTAGGAGACTGCTGCTGTTACCCACTTACTCTGGGGATCATAGGCCTTGAGGGCTTAGAGATACTGCTGTTCCTGCTACCCACTTACCCACAGAATGGATATTACAGACCTTTTGGACTCTATGAGACTGCTGCTGCTGTTACCCTTACCCACTGGCATTCACTGGCCTTAGGGACTCTATGAGGCTGCTGCCATTGCTGTTACCCTCCTCCACTGTCTTTCACAGGCCTTAGGGGCTCAGAGAGAATGCTGCTTCTGCTCCCTACTGCAATGGCTGTTACAAGCCTTAGGGACTCTAGGAGACTGCTTTTTCTCTTACCCACCGACACTGGCTTTCACAGGCCTTGGGGGCTCAGAGAGACTGCTGCTACTGCTATCCACCTCCACTGGCTTTCACAGGCCTTAGGTACTCTAGGAGACTGCTGCTGTTACCCACTTACTCTGGCTGTCATAGGCCTTAGGGGCTCAGAGATACTTCTGCTCCCGCTACCCACTTACACTGTTACAGGCCTTTTGGACTCTAGGAGGCTGCTGCTGTTACCCTCATCCACTGGCTTTCAAAGGTCTTAGCGGCTCAGAGAGAATACTGATTCCCCTATCCACCTATGCTGGCTATGACAGAATAAGTGGAGAGAGAATTCTTCTTGTGCTATCCACCTACACTGACTGTCATAGGCTTTAAGAACTCTAGGAGACTGCTGCTGTTACCCACTTACTCTGGCAATCATGGGCCTTGGGGGCTCAGAGATACTGCTGATCCTGCTACCTACTTTCATTGGACTCTAGGAGACTGCTGCTGCTGTTACCCTCATCCACAGGCTTTCACTGGCCTTAGGGACTCTATGAGGCTGATGGCTGCTATTATTGCTGTTACCTACCCCCACTGGCTTTCACAGGCCTTAGGGACTCAGAGACACTGCTGCTGCTGTTACCTTCCTCTACTGGCTTTCAAAGGCCTTTAGGGACTCAGAGAGACTGCTGCTGCTGCATGATGAGACTGCTACAAACAAAGGCCACTGTAATTCTCCAACAATTCTCCAGTGGTTCTAACCTTTCATTTTTCCTTCTAAAACTAAAATAAAAGTTTCATAATCCTACAAACTCCAGGAATGTACAGATCCGTGGGGGAGGGGCGGGGACACATAAGGCAATTAGAGGAGAGAATTGCTGCATTTGATTATCTCTGGCATATTCACTTAGCGGAGAGCTAATTGTTACAGCGTAGCGCTGACTGCTGACAGCCAATCTGAAGTGACAGCCGGGAAATT
Source organism: Gastrophryne carolinensis (assembly GCA_027917425.1). NCBI lineage: Eukaryota > Metazoa > Chordata > Amphibia > Anura > Microhylidae > Gastrophryne > Gastrophryne carolinensis. The sequence goes on along the minus strand of CM051236.1, from coordinate 2,313,864 downwards.
GTATTAGAGAAACGTAATTCCGCATTGATAAAAGCTGCGCCGCTGATTAAATAATGAAATCACTAATGTGCGCAATTAACTTTCTAACTGCCAATCCATCATCTTACCCGCTCCCACCGCACTTCCCGCATATGTCATGATTGGAGATGAACAGATGGCTTAAAAAATTCATTTAGGACTAGTCGTTGAATTTTCCCCCAAAATTGGGGTTTGTCCAATTCAGATTTTAACAAATTGCCCCCCCCCCCCCTCAAAAAATCAACTGACTCACCTTCTCCCTCGGTCTCCTCCGGGTGTCCCCATTGCACCACCATCTTCAGCCAGGCAGAGGACACACATCTTTTACGCTGCCAGATTACCGGCCATTGCTTCCTGCCACAGGGAGGGGCTCTTGATAACCCAAGGAGTGAGTTGCTGGGGGAAGCCCTTACGCACCCCGTGACATCACCTGTGATGTTTTTAAAAATGTTTAACCTCTTGAATGAGGAAGTGAATGACTCGACTATAGCGTCCCTTTAAGAAAATCAGTTGAGACAAAGGGACAGCACACCGTAAGTTAGGTAAATAAGCTTGTATTCAAAGGCATACAAGATAATGAGGTCCAATGAGACCATTACATTACATCAAAGTCCAAAAGCGCAGATTAATGATAGCAACTGATGTCCAATAAGCCGACGTTTCGGGGGTGCAGTAAACCCCCTTCCTCAGGGCAGACAAACAGACAGACACCCAGAGAAAATCAGGCTTGGGAGTTGTCAGGCTACCCGACTACAACCATGGAAAAGGTAGACTTCTGGCAAGTAATGAAGGCTGGGCGGAGCTCCAGGTGTGGGAAGCAGCAAGGAAATAAAGTTCAATACGACAAAACAGAGTTCAGGGGCTATCAAAGTCTGATAAACAAATACAAATTCCAGGGCTGGCTGCAAACAGGCAAAGTCTAATAAACAATCCGAGTTCAGGGGCTGGCAGCAAACAGGCAAAGTCCCATAAACAATCCAAAGTTCTAACCATGTAATCCGCCCTAGGGTTAATCCAAGAGCTGATCCGAAAGCAGGTCAATCCAGTATGACAGTCAGGAATTGCAGGAAACAGGAATCACTGCTTCCAGGAACTGAGCTGATAACACAGCAATGAATACAGGCCAGCTGTCATTTAAATAGTGCTGTCAATAAAGCTGGGAGGGACGTCTCAGAGCAACAGTGAAGTCACTTCCTGCTCACTGGCCAAGGAAAACCTGGAAGTAAAAAGCAAGCCCAAGAGCTTACGCTCTAGGCTTCGTGCACTTGCAGTGTGCTGAACACCAGGTGGCGCTGTTGAGCAGTGCAACAGATGAAGAGCCAGTTCTAGTACAAACACCCCAGTGAGCACGTCTGTGGCTGCGTGCAGGCAGCGATGGAGCACGCCCGCATCTCATAGAAGAGCAAGAAAGGCGAGGAGACTGACAGGGGTATAGGTGGCAGCAGATCAGGTTGGGGTCATTCTGCAACCTTGTTGAGTATCTCCAGGTAACCTCTTGAGTACAACGAGTTTCTATACCACTTGTTGGGAACCTCTGCCATTGAATATTTCTCAGAGAAGCATTTTTAGATATGGGAACAGGAAGCCCTGGAACGGGTTTGGCAATGTGGACTTTTCGAGAGATCCAAACAAGGTCATTACTTTGGGACAAGGCTACAGAGGAGACGATCTTTAGGGAGTCTGTCCCATCTCACAGCACGATGCACACATCACATTACACTGTAAGCTATCTGAATTCCAATAAAAGGCTCTAGAAAGTACCACAGCTGATTACAATAAAAACAATTCAGATAAATGAATTGCTATTTGGATTCAATAATGTAACACCATTGAAGTAGGGAGTAGGGAGCTGGCAGGCTTTTCAGAATGACTCATCTTTGTGACATCCAATGTCCTAATTCTATGTCATGATTCCCCTTCTGCCTCATCCCCAGCATTCCTACAGACATCCTATAACAAAATAAACAGAGTTCTTCAAATACTTCCTGGACACAGGGGCAATAAATCCTTATCTAGAAACAGAAAACCCCACTGATAAGGAAAGGTGGGGGGAGCAACTTGGAGTAAAAAGTAACTAATTTTAATTTAATTTTTAATGCATAGATGGCCATTGTATGCTTGCGCACACATAAGTATTCATCCTCCACATTTAACCCATCCGTGCAGTGAGTACACATGCTAAAAGGGTGACTATGAATAATTTGCTCCCAGCCCCTTGGAATTTAGGATAAATCCAGGAGGAGAAATGGTTTTATTTGTCACATACAGAGGGTCCGATCCTTGATCGTGGTGTTTCTGACCCATTGCTCCTCCAACCCTCGGAAGCAGAAGACTTTATCCCTTTATGAGGTATATGTTTTTCGGTGTTTTCTCCTTTCATTTTCTAACAGTTTTTTTGCACATTTGTTTATTGTCTTTTTTTGTTGTTTATTATTTGTATTTATGTCTTTATTTTTTATTAAAATGTAAAAATTTCCATTTTGCACGGGCCGACCTTTTTGGCAATTAGAAATCCTCTAACCTGGTTTACTTGGAACTCTAAAAACTACCCTGGTTTCTGAAGATTGTATGACCGCTCGTAAATGTGTAGGTGTGTGTGGTGATTGTCTCGATTACTCGCCAGCAGAGTTTGATCGGATGGTGATTGAGGAGGGTTCCACGATTTAATCGTTTAAAGTGTAGTTGCGGTGGTGGTGGCAGCTTGTTGTAATTGGTATGTGGGGTGTTTCTGGTGTGATTGCTCTCTGAGCAGATCGCTCGATCAAACAGACATTGAACAATCGATTTTGTGACAATCTTGTTTATTAAAGTCCCAGCAGGAGGGAGAGATAGCCCATCCCAAGGTCTTACTTCCCAATATATGGCTCCCTGAACTGAATAATGAAAAGTAACGCTGGAAAGCTACACCTAAGGTATCCAATCCCCTGGGATTGGCCAAGGAATACTAATGAAGACACTCATTGGTTGCCCCTTTCTTGAAGGGTTGAAGGGTTGCCCCTTTGTTGATTGTAACCGTAAGATCAATCTCCTTACCTGCCCCTTGTACCAGTGGCATCTCCTGGAGTGCCGAGCCAACTGTTGCCTGAACAACTATAGAAAGGGTGGCTGTGATTAGCCACCACCCCTCTACGTTTTAATTTTTATAGTAGCCCAAGATTTGGGGTTACTGAGCTCGGCTAGGTGCAGGAACCTCATGGGTTAATAGAATTCCTGCGTCTAGGGTTTGGAGCTTGTAGGTTAGGGTAGTCAGGTCCCGCCCCTCAATATGGATTGGCAGCTAGGCCTATAAAAAGGGAGGCCCAGACAGTGCTGGTTTAGTCCGGTGGCAGCAGATGGGCGCATTGGGGCTGTGAGGAAGGAGGCTGACACGGTTCGTGGCTTACTAGCCTTGGCCCTCGAGGGGGACGTGGTAAGACCCCTTGAAGTTAAAGGAGCCCTGGAGAATGGAGGTAGTGCCCATAAATGGGTACTGTCTTTGCCTTACTTGTGGACAGGGAGCTGAGGGAGCTCCTCGTAACACTACGCACCTGAGCCCCGCTCGGGTGGGGCCATTCCTTCAGGGTGTCTAGGGAAGTGTTGGGGACCCCTGCCTGAACTGTGTTCTTAAGTGCTATTAAAGGGGCACTCACCCAAAAAACTATTTGTTTGTGTGGTCCCTGCATTGCTTTCTGTCTGTAATCCGAACCCGCCTTGGACAGCTGCCTGTCACGGAAAACCGGTGAGTCCTGCTTTCCCCATAACCCTAAGCCTCCAATATGACCTGTTGGACTTCCTCTGATCCAGAGGCACCCCTGTTCCCTCTTTGCACAGATCCTTTTCCATTGCGGGGTCATCCCACAGTCGCCTGCAGTGTCTGCTATACAACGTGTAGTCTTTGGGGCCTGGCTGGCGGCTGCTGCTCTCTCGTGCCACCCTTGTTGCTCTGAGGCTGTGCCAACGAGTACTTGTTCCTTTTATGCTCTTTATGCTATTTGGCGGTGCCACCATAGGAGACCTGGTCCTACTTACATGCGCCTGCAGATGCACGCTCGTCCCTGTGAGTGTGTGCACTCGGTCACTCCTCGGGTGTCTCCATTGGGGCTGTGCGTGGCTGGATGTAAGCGTGGTCATATAGGTGACCGATTCGCTGTTCTGCGTATGCCCGGGTGGCCCCTGACCCTGTTGCCTGCAGATCTTCTTGGAGTGACGCTTGCCTCTGTTCCTGTGTTACTTCCTGGTTTGACTTTCAGCTCTAACTTTTGGCTTCGGATTATGATTACACTCTGGCTCTGACCCTCTGCCTCTTGGATTACGACTCCGCTCTGGCTCTGACCCTCTGCCTCTTGGATTACGACTCCGCTCTGGCTCTGACCCTCTGGCTTTGGGCACCGACCTCTCTCTGGCTCTCGACTCCTGGCTTGCATGACTACCTGTTTTGGCTCTCTGAACTACGACACTGGATTACGGCTTCCCCTGGCTCTGGACTCTCTTGCTTCCCTGCATCAGCCTTCCCAATCTGGACTCTTCCCATATTTGGGCTCACTGGCCACCTGGTAACAGTAGTGGGTCCCCCAACTTTTCTGCAGCGCAGTCCGACCCCCCCTTGTAGGAGGCTCAAGTGATACCCAGATCTGTCGGCCGACTCCCCACGCTGAAACTAGTGCATGGTGTAGCACTCTACCAGTTGCTCCCTGCTGGCTCCCCTCAGTTACAGTAGCTTTAACTCCTTATTGCCTTCCAGATCTTCAGCAGTTTCTGCCAGGTGTTCCTGATTCTGCATCGTCCTCACACTCGACACTCCGGCCCTCCCCTCTGCTGAGTTTCCCCAGCCTCCACTCTCGGTGTAGGCCACAGGCAGTATTGCTGTCTGTATCTATATCTGCCTGGTCTCAAGAAAGGTATGTGACAGTATCTGCAGGCCAGACAAAATGGACCCGGCCCAGACACAGGCAGCTTTTGAATCCATCCTGCAACGTATAGGCGAATTGACCCAAGTTGCGGGGGAACTCTGTCAAGGGCATTTTGAATTCTTGGCTGAAATGGAGGCTATTTAGTTAGTCCTCATGCATCCACTTGCTGAAGTTGTTCCTCCTTCCTCCAGCCCAAGGAATTACTCTCAGTCCGAACCCAGGGTTCCCCTACCTGAACGCTTTTTGGGGGACCGGGATAAATGTCGTTCTTTCAAACACAATTGCCAGCTGTTCTTTACTCTGTGAACCTGCACTTACGCATCTGGCTTTCCCTAGTACGATTTGTCATCTCACTGCTTCAAGGAGACCCACAGTCCTGGGCTCATCATCTCCTGGAGCAGGATAATCCATCCTTAAATACCTTGGACAGTTTCTTCGAAGCACCTGGTGATTTGTATGATGATCCAGGCCACATGGCTTCTGCTGAGTTTGCTCTGCACAAGTTTAGACAAGGAAAGAGGCCTTTTGAGGATTATGGTGCGGAATTTCGATGCTGGGTGAGTGATACAGACTGGAATGACAATGCTTTAAAATTTCAATTCAGAATGGGACTTTCTGAATCCATTACCGATGATTTTGCAAGATTTGAGGCGCCCGATACCTTTGAACAAATGGTTGACTTGTCGATGCAGATTGACAGGCGTATTCGTGAACGTCTTTCAGGGTCCTCTTGAGGCAGAGAAAAACTGGAATTTTGTAGAATCTCCTGGAACAATTCTACAAAATTCCAGTTTTTCTCTGCCTCAAGAGGACCCTGATTTGTTACTGAATCTGCACCTGAACCAATACAGCTGGGCAGGGGTGGACTGGGGCTAAAAAACGGCCTGGGACTTTTTGGGGCACACCGGCCCTGCTGTATTGTTTCTGGCACAGTATAGTATATTAATGTCACATTACATATATATATATATATATATATATATATATATATATACACACACCTTATTATTATATATATGTATATGTATGTACCCGCACCACCCAATCCAGTGCTCACCGGACCCAGATTTGTTACTGAATCTGCACCTGAACCAATTCAGCTGGCCAGGGGTGGACTGGGGCTAAAAAACGCCTAAAAAACAGTTTCTGGCCCATTATAGTATAATAGAAAAAATCATTTAATAATATCTAATGCTACACCAATACCCCTGCCACGCCATTCTGCCCCAGGTGATTTCCTCAACCGTCCGTCAGTGTCCCATGTTGCTCTTCAGCCTTCTGTCTGCATCTTCAGCAGGGAGGTGGACACAGACCCTCCTCACCACACTCCCTGCTGCAGAGAGGGTCTATATGTATATACACACACCTTAATATATATAATATATATATATATATATATATATATATATATATATATATATATATATGTGTATATACACCCACCACCCAATCCACTGCTCACCCGACCCAGATTTGTTACTGAATCTGCACCTGAACCAATACAGCTGGGCAGGGGTGGACTGGGGCTAAAAAACGGCCTGGGACTTTTTGGGGCACACTGGCCCTACTGTATGGTTTCTGGCCCAGTATAGTATATTAATGTCAATATATATATATATATATATATATATATATATATATATCACTTTATTATATATATGTATATACACCCACCACCCACCGCACCGCTCACTGGCTTCCACCCCTCCTCCCATGGTTGCAGGTTGCAGGTGATAAAGCTGCATGGATGGTGAATACTGCTAAAGAATAGAAAGTAAAAAATAATAGAAGTATAGACAGAAAAGAAGAAATGAAATCAAAAATAAGGAAAAAAAAGGGAAATGACAGAAAAAAAAGCAGAAAAGAAAGAGAGAAGGAGGTATGTCAAAAAAGAAAGAATAGATGGAAAGAAATAAAGACGTTTAAACATGAATAAAAAGAAATAAAGAATAAAAGGAAAAACAGAGGAAACCAGGAAATACAAAGAGAAGAAATGGTAAAAAAAAAGAGGAGATGGAACAAAAGAAAGAAAGAATAGGGTGACAGAAAAAAGAAAGAAGGTGTGAGGAATAGAGCAAATATTACATTTCATTTTATCGCTGATGCCCGGCATCCCCCTATAAGATTCTCTGTCCCTAGCAAATGTCTTTATTGCCCCCTGTTAAGGCTTTCTAGTCATAAATATGCACAGGACCTAATTTTCCCCCAGGAAGGAGAATTAGCATCTGTGAGCTGAACCAAGCGCAGATCACAGACTCCCGGCTGATTCTCTCACACCTCCAGCCTGGGAAGGCCCCGATGGGGTCTGGAGGCGGGGTGACCCCTGGCTGTGAGCTCCTCACATCAAAGACGAGAGCCGCAGACCAGCAGCACCAACACTAATCACTGTGTCCCAGCACCAAGCCAGGTACAGAACCAGAAAGGGGCCCACAAAACCGCGCGTAGAGGTAGGTTTCTCCGGGCCCTGCGACAAGGGGAACCTAAATAAATGGGGATCTAAGTTTTTGACCCATTTAGGGACCCCATTTTTGGACTCATTGGATGCCCGGGATCCAGCCCAATCTTCTGGTGCCATATCCATATCCCCCTGCTTAAAGTTATAACCCCTAAAGGGTTTAGGGTGCTAAAGCAGGCTACACAACGGTGGAAGGGGACAATCCATCCCACAGAAGAGAGGGGGTGAGAGGGTCCCGAGGCATAAAGGGGGTAACCCTGGGCCAGGCTTTTGTCACTTCTGGGAGAGGTCATGTGGCAGCGTGCTAGAGATGCCATCAGTAGGCTTGCCACTCACCTTCATTCTGTGGGGGCTCAATCATCATCACTCTACAACTGCAACTTAAGGTAACTGACTATTATATGTCTGCGTGTAACTCACTGTAAACTGTAACCCACTACTCAGAACAGCATTTGTATTCATTCTTATTCCATCATAGCCAAATGTTTGTTGTCACTGCCTAGTGTGCACTCATTGCATCATAAACTATATTTAACTTGAGCCATCTTTTTGCCTTAGCCAAGAATCTGTGTGTCCGCAGGCTTTGGGCCTGGTAGTCCCGCTAGGCAGACTCGGACAGGGTTTTGGGAAAGCCGACTTTGTGTCCGGAGGTCCCTGATTGATAGTTGGATCCCGTGACCCACAGTTCCCTGACAGAAGGATTGACAGAAAAAATAATAGGAGGAAAGGGAAGAAGAAAAAATCTATGGCAGAACGAACAGATAAAAGAAAGAAGACTGGAAGGAAAGACGAATGAAAAAAGAATGGCAGAACAGATAAAAGAAAGAAACAAAGAATACATGTAAAGAAAGAAAAGGAGAAAAGAATAAAGAATAGGACTGACACAAAGAAAGAAAGGCTGGCCAGTTTGCCCCTAGCTGACAGTACTTAGGCTCTTATTTAACAAGGGATAGCGCCAGGTAGCGACTGGTGAGCGGCCGATAATGACGGTCACCGCCACAAGAACGCCGGCTCCCCACCACAATCAAACATTTATCAAACAGATCCTGCTTAGCGACTGAGATAGCGCCATATAGCGACTCATTCATCATTATTCCAGCCTCAGCCCACAGCGCCAGCGTCCGACCTTGAACAGCGACAGGTATGACCTCTCGCTACCTGGCGCTCTCCAATGCATTTCAGTGGAACAATCTTAAAATATTCATAATTAATTGTTAATAATTAGAGATGAGCGAGTAGTGAAATATTCGAAATTTCGAATTTCGATTCGAATAGACCGCGTTACTCGACTACTCGACCGATTATCGAATCCCATTATAGTCTATGGGAAAAAAATGCTTGCCACTTGGAAATCTCAATTCGACCACTTGGAGGTCACCAAGTCCACCCTGAAACATCAGAAAATGATGCCAACACTGCTGGAATGCAACTGGGACAGCAGGGGAAGCATGTCTGGGTGCATATAACGCGCCCAAGTCGCACTATTACGCCACTATCACAGCCACTCAACAATACACTCCAAACACAATATAACTTCTACGTAAAGTGAGACAAGACAAGGAAACCTTCTTTCCTCTACATTGCCATGGACCCCAAGCCAAACTGTACAAAAAAGAAGAACAAAATTCTGCACCCCTTAAAATCACGTTGCCTAATGACAACCACAGATGGCATAGGCAAGGGGGAAAATAAATAGACCCCACCCCTAATTGTCATTGTGTGTGTGTGTGTGTGTGTGTGTGTGTGTGTGTGTGAGATGTGGTCAGACATGTCCTCTTGTGTCATTGTGTCACCCCAGCAGTAAGGGAAGCTTAAAGGAGGAGGTATGTTACAGTGTGTTACCCCAGCAGTAAGGGAAGCTTACAGGATGAGGTTTGTTACAGTGTGTCACCCCAGCAGTCAGGGAAGCTTACAGGAGGAGGTTTGTTACAGTGTGTCACCCCAGCAGTAAGGGAAGCTTACAGGAGGAGGTTTGTTACAGTGTGTCACCCCAGCAGTAAGGGAAGCTTACAGGAGGAGGTTTGTTACAGTGTGTTACCCCAGCAGTAAGGGAAGCTTACAGGAGGAGGTTTGTTACAGTGTGTCACCCCAGCAGTAAGGGAAGCTTAGAGCAGAGACCTCTTGAAAATTGTGTGGAGTCCCAAGAGCTGAGACCTCTTAAAAATTGTGTGGAGGCCCAAGAGCAGAGACCTCTTAAAAATTGTGTGGAGGCCCAAGAGCTGAGACCTCTTAAAAATTGTATTAAGGCCCAAGAGCTGAGACCTCTTAGAAATTGTGTGGAGGCCCAAGAGCTGAGACCTCTTAAAAATTGTATTAAGGCCCAAGAGCTGAGACCTCTTAGAAATTGTGTGGAGGCCCAAGAGCTGAGACCTCTTAAAAATTGTGTGGAGGCCCAAGAGCTGAGACCTCTTAAAAATTGTGTGGAGGCCCAAGAGCTGATACCTCTTAAAAATTGTGTGGAGGCCCAAGAGCTGAGACCTCTTAAAAATTGTATTAAGGCCCAAGAGCTGAGACCTCTTAAAAATTGTGTGGAGGCCCAAGAGCTGAGACCTCTTAAAAATTGTATTAAGGCCCAAGAGCTGAGACCTCTTAAAAATTGTGTGGAGGCCCAAGAGCTGAGACCTCTTAAAAATTGTGTGGAGGCCCAAGAGCTGAGACCTCTTAAAAATTGTGTGGAGGCCCAAGAGCTGAGACCTCTCAAACATTGTGTGGAGTCCCAAGAGCTGAGACCTCTTAAAAATTGTGTGGAGGCCCAAGAGCTGAGACCTCTTAAAAATTGTGTGGAGGCCCAAGAGCTGAGACCTCTTGAAAATTGTGTGGAGGCCCAAGAGCTGAGACCTGTTAACAATTGATTGTATTAAGCCCAAGAGGTGAGCCATAATTTTTTTTATTAATACAGCAATTCTACGGCGGTTAAGGAGGAGGAGGAGGAGGAAATGGCACTTCATACAGATGGCACTTCACTCTTGGCTGCTTTCCACTGTTGTACAAGCAAAGTCCGGGTCAATCCACTTGCTGTTCATTTTGATTAGCGTCAGCCTGTCGGCACTGTCGGTTGACAGGCGGCTGCGCTTATCGGTTATAATGCCCCCGGCTGCGCTGAACACCCTCTCTGATAGCACGCTGGCGGCAGGGCAGGCAAGCACCTCCAAGGCGTACAGGGACAGTTCCAGCCACGTGTCCAACTTGGAGACCCAGTAAGTGTAGGGCGCCGAGGGATCGGGGAGAACAGGGGTGTGGTCTGCCAGGTAGTCCCGCAACATCCGCCGATACTTGTCCCTCCTGCTGATAGCGGGCCCCGCAGTGATGGAAGTTGCACGAGGGGGTGACATGAACGTGTCCCACACCTTGGAGAGTGTTCCCCTGGTGGCTGTGGGCCTGATCGATGTTGTCAGACTCTGGGAGACACTCTCCTCTCTGCCTGCAGCGATGCTGGGTGGGAAAATCTGCATCATGTTCTGCAAGAGTTCCCTCTGGTATTCCAGTAATCGATTCATCCTCTCCTCTACCGGAATAAAAGAGGAGAAGTTATCTTTATACCGGGGGTCCAGGAGTGCGAAGACCCAGTATAGTTTGTTCTCCAATATCCGGACAACACGTATGTCCCGGGAAAAGCAGCCCAGCATGAAGTCAGCCATGTGTGCTAGACTCTGAGTAGGCATGACCTCACTGCCCCCACCAGAAGGATCATTTTCCATTTCCTCCTCTTCCTCCTCCTCTCCGCCCCATCCGCACTGAACCAATGGGACGCACACAGCCTGACTGCTACCCTCGCCGCCAGCATCCTCTTCCACAGCCACCTCCACGTTGTCCTCCTCCTCCTCATCCTCCTCCTCCTGCAACTGCCACCGAGCAGCAGACAAAAGTGTGGTCTGACTGTCTACCTGCGTTGCGTCTCCTCCTACCCCCGTCCCCTCTGTGTGCAATGCGTTCTCCCTTATTGCGATGAGCGATTCTTTAAGGACGCATAGGAGCGGGATGGTTACGCTCACTATAGCGTCCTCGCTGCTGACCTTCTTAGTGGACTCCTCAAAGATACGCAATACATCGCATATGTCTGCCATCCATGGCCACTCGTGGTTGGCAAACTGAGGGAGCTGAGTTGGATGCATGCGTGGATGCATCATCTGGTACTCCATCAATGCTCTCTGCTGCTCACACACCCTGGCCAACATGCAATAGGTGGAATTCCAGCGAGTGGGCAGGTCGCACAACAGCCGATGTTGAGGCAAATGGAGGCTGCTGGATTTTTTTTAAGCTAGCAGCAGCTACAGTTGACTTCCGAAAGTGAGCGCACAAGCGCCGCACTTTCACCAGTAGCTCTGCCAGGTTGGGGTAAGTCTTTAGAAACTTTTGAACTACCAAATTAAAAACGTGGGCCAGGCATGGTACGTGATTGAGTTCTGCAAGCTCCAGAGCCGCCACCAGGTTACGGCCGTTATCGCACACGACCATGCCTGGTCCTAGCTGCAGCGGCGACAGCCACATCTCTGTCTGCTGCAATATGGCGTGCCTCACCTCTGCGGCGCTGTGCTTCCTGTCGCCCAAGCTGATGAGCTTAAGCACCGCCTGCTGACGTCTCCCCGCGCCAGTGCTGCAACGCTTCCAGCTAGGGGCTGAGGGCGATGTTAAGGCAGAGGAGGAGGAGGAGGAGGAAGAGGAGGGGGGTCTATCAGAACCCGTGCTGGCAATCTTGGGCGGGGGTGGTATGTAGGCCGTCCCTGTTTGCGACCCCGTCCCCGCTTCCACAACATTCACCCAGTGTGCCGTCAAAGAGATGTAGCGTCCTTGGCCGCAAGCGCTTGTCCACGAGTCGGTGGTCAAGTGGACCTTTGCGCTGACTGCGTACCTCAGGGCCCGCCTGATGTTACGCGACACGTGCTGGTGCAGGGCGGGGACGCCACACCGGGAAAAATAGTGGCGGCTAGGGACGGAATAGCGAGGTGCGGCAGCCGCCATCAGGTCGCGGAAGGCCTGCGTCTCCACAAGCCTAAACGGCAACATCTCCAGGGCCAGCAATTTGGAGATGAGGCAGGTTAAGGCTTGGGCTTGGGGGTGACTGGAGGCGTACTTCCGCCTGCGGTTGAACGCCTGCGAGATGGACAGTTGATGGGACGAGGAGATGGAAGGTGCAGACGAAGATGCGGGGGAAGGGGGGGCTGAAGGAGAAGGCCCCAAAGTAGCCGAGGCAGAGGCAGATGTGGAGGTGTCCTGGCTGGAGGTCTGGACCGCAGTGGCAGCACACAACAAAGGGGAAGAGGCAGTGGCAGCAAGACCAGGCGCAGGTTGTATTGCGTTTGCTCTCTCCCACTCAGCCCAGTGCTTGACTTCCAAGTGACGGCGCATTCCTGAGGTGGTCAGATTGCTCTTCTCAGAGCCCCTACTCAGTTTTGAGTGGCAGATTGCGCAAACCGCGCTCAGTTTGTCGTCCGCGCAAACATTAAAAAATCTCCACACCACAGAAGTACGAGGCCTCGATGGGGGAGCTTCGCGCGACTGCCTGCTGCCGGGAAGAGCTTCGGCCCTGCTGGCTGTGGCCTGCCTTCTCTGTCTGGACTGTCCTCTGCCTCTGGACTGTCCTCTGCCTCTTGCTGCCTTATTCGGTGATGCGCAGACCGCATCTCCACTGCTTTCCCCGCTGGACATCACCCCTGTCCAAGTGGGGTCGGTCATTTCGTCGTCCACCACCTCCTCTTCCACTTCCTCTCTCTGCTCCTCCTCCTGCCCACTGGACATTCCAACAGCCTCCCTTGATGGCAACTGCGTCTCATCATCATCGCTCATGATAGCAGATGCTGGTTCCGGGTCCACATCACTAGGAGATGGCGGATACTGAAGTGTTTGGGCATCACTACATCAAATTCCTCTGCTAGCTCCTGGGATTCTTGCAGCACATCTGGAAAAGGACCCGAAAAGAGGTCCTGGGAGGGGTCAAGGGTGGGCTTACTCTGTTGGCCAGGTTGGGAGGAAGGAGGGTCAGAGTGAGACTGTGTGGATGACTGGGTGGTGGACAAGTGACTGGAAGCGTTATCGGCCATCCATTGCACCACCTGTTCACGCTGCTCAGGCCTCAACAGAGGTGTACCCCGCCCCCCGCATAACTGTCCCATAAAGGCAGGGAAGCTGGATGAGCGTAATGCTGGCTGCCCCTCACCAGCACGCATTGTATCCCCACTGGCTTCAACGCGGTTTGTGCCCCCACCAGCATTTCCGCGCCCCCGTCCTCGTCCCTTTGCGCTAGCCCTCCGCATTTCAGACGTTTTACTTTTTTGGCCACGCGTTATGCCAAATCTAAATATATTTTTTAGGAGAACACCTGGCTATACAGCCGTATACTGCCAGAAGGTGAAATGGTGCCTATACGCACCGGGTATATAACAGTCTTTTGTTGGCACAGAGGACACAAAACAGTAGAGCCAAATATAAATATATTTTTTAGGAGAACACCTGGCTATACAGCCGTATACTGCCAGAAGGTGAAATGGTGCCTATACGCAACGGGGTATATAACAGGGTTTTGTTGGTAAAGAGGACACAAAACAGTAGGGCCAAATATAAATATATTTTTAAGGAGAACACCTGGCTATACAGCCGTATACTGCCAGAAGGTGAAATGGTGCCTATACGCACCGGGTATATAACAGGGTTTTGTTGGTAAAGAGGACACAAAACAGTAGTGCCAAATATAAATATATTTTTAAGGAGAACACCTGGCTATACAGCCGTATACTGCCAGAAGGTGAAATGGTGCCTATACGCACCGGGTATATAACAGGGTTTTGTTGGTAAAGAGGACACAAAACAGTAGTGCCAAATAAAAATATATTTTTTAGGAGAACACCTGGCTATACAGCCGTATACTGCCAGAAGGTGAAATGGTGCCTATACGCAACGGGGTATATAACAGGGTTTTGTTGGTAAAGAGGACACAAAACAGTAGTGCCAAATATAAATATATTTTTAAGGAGAACACCTGGCTATACAGCCGTATACTGCCAGAAGGTGAAATGGTGCCTATACGCACCGGGTATATAACAGGGTTTTGTTGGTAAAGAGGACACAAAACAGTAGTGCCAAATATAAATATATTTTTAAGGAGAACACCTGGCTATACAGCCGTATACTGCCAGAAGGTGAAATGGTGCCTATACGCAACGGGGTATATAACAGGGTTTTGTTGGTAAAGAGGACACAAAACAGTAGTGCCAAATATAAATATATTTTTAAGGAGAACACCTGGCTATACAGCCGTATACTGCCAGAAGGTGAAATGGTGCCTATACGCACCGGGTATATAACAGGGTTTTGTTGGTAAAGAGGACACAAAACAGTAGTGCCAAATATAAATATATTTTTTAGGAGAACACCTGGCTATACAGCCGTATACTGCCAGAAGGTGAAATGGTGCCTATACGCACCGGGTATAAAACAGTGTTTTGTTGGCACAGAGGACACAAAACAGTAGTGCAAAATATAGTTTTGTATATAGGTGCTAATACACCACTGAAGTCTTTCTGTCCCTATTCCAGCAGCAGCTACCCCTCACTAAAGCAGCCGTTTTGTGCAGAGTGAATATAGTTTTGTATATAGGTGGTAATACACCACTGAAGTCTTTCTGTCCCTATTCCAGCAGCAGCTACCCCTCACTAAAGCAGCCGTTGTGTGCAGTGTGTATATAGCTAGAATGAGCTATATAACGTTCAGCATAGTAGCCCTAATAATAAGGACTCTCAATGACTCTCTTGTCTTCTGGTAGCTGGTATATATGGTGGTAAATGCGATATTCTGAGCTTCTGGGGCCCTGCCTGCCTACATATGAGCTATATACTGTTCAACATAGTAGCCCTAATAAGGGCTCTCAATGACTCTCTTGTCTTCTGGTAGCTGGTATATATGGCGGTAAATGCGATATTCTGAGCTTCTGGGGCCCTGCCTGCCTACATATGAGCTATATACTGTTCAACATAGTAGCCCTAATAAGGGCTCTCAATGACTCTCTTGTCTTCTGGTAGCTGGTATATATGGTGGTAAATGCGATATTCTGAGCTTCTGGGGCCCTGCCTGCCTACATATGGGCTATATACTGTTCAGCATAGTAGCCCTAATAATAAGGACTCTCAATGACTCTCTTGTCTTCTGGTAGCTGGTATATATGGTGGTAAATGCGATATTCTGAGCTTCTGGGGCCCTGCCTGCCTACATATGAGCTATATACTGTTCAACATAGTAGCCCTAATAAGGGCTCTCAATGACTCTCTTGTCTTCTGGTAGCTGGTATATATGGTGGTAAATGCGATATTCTGAGCTTCTGGGGCCCTGCCTGCCTACATATGAGCTATATACTGTTCAGCATAGTAGCCCTAATAATAAGGACTCTCAATGACTCTCTTGTCTTCTGGTAGCTGGTAGGGATGAGCGAATCGATCCGGACGAACCCGGATTCGATCCGAATTTCAGGAAAAATTCGATTCGGATCGAATCCGAATTTCCCCGCGATTCGATCGCTCGAAGTTTTCCTTTAACATCCATTCATTTACATTACAGGCATTCTAAGATGGCGGACGGGACATGTCCAGACATCAACCCCGCGCCAGTGCAAGCTGGGACAGTCACATGCAGCCTATCAGCAGCCAGCAAGCCCGGTGACGTCACAGCGGTATTTAAGGCCGGCCATCTTGCTTTCCTGCCTCATTTCTCTATTACATTCGTGAGAGACAGAACGCTGTGTAGCTGAGGGAGAGACAGTTAGACAGTTAGACAGGCAGGGACAGACAGGGACAGGCTGGAGACAGGCAGGAGACAGACAGGAGACAGACAGAAAGTCAGCGAAAAACAGGGAAAGGAAGGGAAAATCGGAGGCTGTCAGTTTTTTTTTTTTTTTCATCCAGCCTGACAGGCTTTGTTAGCGTTTTCAGGCTGCTTATACTAACTAACTGTGCATATATACTGAACTGATCTTAAGTCTGCTGTGAGGCATCCCATTCTGTGACTACAGCAGCCTCTGTTTAAGACCATATAACCATTTGCTCTTATTATATTTGAAATTAGCCTGATAAAGACACTTTTGCTGGGCATAGTACTTCTGGACCCTGCCAGGGCATCCCATTCTGTGACTAAAGCAGCCTCTGTTTAAGACCATATAACCATTTGCTCTTATTATATTTGAAATTAGGCCTGATAAAGACACTTTTGCTGGGCATAGTACTTCTGGACCCTGCCAGGGCATCCCATTCTGTGACTAAAGCAGCCTCTGTTTAAGACCATATAACCATTTGCTCTTATTATATTTGAAATTAGCCTGATAAAGACACTTTTGCTGGGCATAGTACTTCTGGACCCTGCCAGGGCATCCCATTCTGTGACTAAAGCAGCCTCTGTTTAAGACCATATAACCATTTGCTCTTATTATATTTGAAATTAGGCCTGATAAAGACACTTTTGCTGGGCATAGTACTTCTGGACCCTGCCAGGCATCCCATTCTGTGACTAAAGCAGCCTCTGTTTAAGACCATATAACCATTTGCTCTTATTATATTTGAAATTAGCCTGATAAAGACACTTTTGCTGGGCATAGTACTTCTGGACCCTGCCAGGGCATCCCATTCTGTGACTAAAGCAGCCTCTGTTTAAGACCATATAACCATTTGCTCTTATTATATTTGAAATTAGGCCTGATAAAGACACTTTTGCTGGGCATAGTACTTCTGGACCCTGCCAGGGCATCCCATTCTGTGACTAAAGCAGCCTCTGTTTAAGACCATATAACCATTTGCTCTTATTATATTTGAAATTAGGCCTGATAAAGACACTTTTGCTGGGCATAGTACTTCTGGACCCTGCCAGGGCATCCCATTCTGTGACTAAAGCAGCCTCTGTTTAAGACCATATAACCATTTGCTCTTATTATATTTGAAATTAGCCTGATAAAGACACTTTTGCTGGGCATAGTACTTCTGGACCCTGCCAGGGCATCCCATTCTGTGACTAAAGCAGCCTCTGTTTAAGACCATATAACCATTTGCTCTTATTATATTTGAAATTAGGCCTAATAAAGACACTTTTGCTGGGCATAGTACTTCTGGACCCTGCCAGGGCATCCCATTCTGTGACTAAAGCAGCCTCTGTTTAAGACCATATAACCATTTGCTCTTATTATATTTGAAATTAGGCCTGATAAAGACACTTTTGCTGGGCATAGTACTTCTGGACCCTGCCAGGGCATCCCATTCTGTGACTAAAGCAGCCTCTGTTTAAGACCATATAACCATTTGCTCTTATTATATTTGAAATTAGGCCTGATAAAGACACTTTTGCTGGGCATAGTACTTCTGGACCCTGCCAGGGCATCCCATTCTGTGACTAAAGCAGCCTCTGTTTAAGACCATATAACCATTTGCTCTTATTATATTTGAAATTAGCCTGATAAAGACACTTTTGCTGGGCATAGTACTTCTGGACCCTGCCAGGGCATCCCATTCTGTGACAAAAGCAGCCTCTGTTTAAGACCATATAACCATTTGCTCTTATTATATTTGAAATTAGGCCTGATAAAGACACTTTTGCTGGGCATAGCACTACTTGTCCCTGCCAGGTGTACTTACTGCTGGTTTTTAGGGCATCCCATTCTGTGACTACACCAGCCTCTATTTAAGAACCTAACCATTTGCACCTATTCTAATTGAAATTAGGCATGATAAAGACACTTTTGCTGTGCATAGTCTTACTGCTGCCTGCCAGGTGCTCTCTGGTTTTTGGGACATCCCATTCTGTAACATACCATTAGCCTCTGCATTTACTGTAAGCTGCACAGTTATTTAAAGAAATTTGGCCTGTATGAGCCTGCTTACACACTGCTGCTGTGTGCATATATACTGATCTCAAGTCAGCTTTGGGGCATCCCATTCTGTAACATACCATTAGCCTCTGCATTAACTGTAAGCTGCACAGTTATTTAAAGAAATTTGGCCTGTATGAGCCTGCTAACACACTGCTGCTGTGTGCATATATACTGATCTCAAGTCAGCTTTGGGGCATCCCATTCTGTAACATACCATTAGCCTCTGCATTAACTGTAAGCTGCACAGTTATTTAAAGAAATTTGGCCTGTATGAGCCTGCTAACACACTGCTGCTGTGTGCATATATACTGTTCTCAAGTCAGCTTTGGGGCATCCCATTCTGTAACATACCATTAGCCTCTGCATTTACTGTAAGCTGCACAGTTATTTAAAGAAATTTGGCCTGTATGAGCCTGCTAACACACTGCTGCTGTGTGCATATATACTGTTCTCAAGTCAGCTTTGGGGCATCCCATTCTGTAACATACCATTAGCCTCTGCATTTACTGTAAGCTGCACAGTTATTTAAAGAAATTTGGCCTGTATGAGCCTGCTTACACACTGCTGCTGTGTGCATATATACTGATCTCAAGTCAGCTTTGGGGCATCCCATTCTGTAACATACCATTAGCCTCTGCATTAACTGTAAGCTGCACAGGAATTTAAAGAAATTTGGCCTGTATGAGCCTGCTAACACACTGCTGCTGTGTGCATATATACTGTTCTCAAGTCAGCTTTGGGGCATCCCATTCTGTAACATACCATTAGCCTCTGCATTAACTGTAAGCTGCACAGTTATTTAAAGAAATATGGCCTGTATGAGCCTGCTAACGCACTGCTGCTGTGTGGATATATACTGATCTCAAGTCAGCTTTGGGGCATCCCATTCTGTAACATACCATTAGCCTCTGCATTAACTGTAAGCTGCACAGTTATTTAAAGAAATTTGGCCTGTATGAGCCTGCTAACACACTGCTGCTGTGTGCATATATACTGATCTCAAGTCAGCTTTGGGGCATCCCATTCTGTAACATACCATTAGCCTCTGCATTAACTGTAAGCTGCACAGTTATTTAAAGAAATTTGGCCTGTATGAGCCTGCTAACACACTGCTGCTGTGTGCATATATACTGATCTCAAGTCTGCTTGGGGCATCCCATTCTGTAACATAACATAACCTACTTACCATACTAAGCAGCTCTCTTATTTAAACTAAGCAGGCCTCTTGGAGGCTGATTGTCCACTTTTTGGTGTGCATTTATATTCGGTTTCATAAACAGTGGGGTATCCCAATTTGTAAGATAACCTACCCCAACCATGTAAACTAAATAGGCCTGTTGCAGCCTGAGTTTCTCTGCTTGCGTATGGCCTGCATTACAATCTGTCTCTTTCAATGAAACTGCTGCCTGGGGTATCCCAATTTGTAAGATAACCTACCCCAACCATGTAAACTAAAGGTTACGTCCTTCCAGAAGGAAAACTTATGCCGAACACTATTTTTGTTAGGGGCATTGACCTTTGGATTGATCGGCATGAAATTAATTCTTTTTTTACAAAGTATGGCGCTGTAAAGAAGGTCAAAATGATGTCTCATACTTGGATTATTGTTACTTTTTGTTCAGCTTGAAATATAACAGGCCACACGGGCATCCCAAGGCACATGCTATTTTAAACCTATCTGTTATACAACATAAGCGTTAATCAGGCTACTTCAGTTTGCACTTGTTTTTGACTGCTTTTAATAAACCAGGCCGCAGGGCACCCCAAAGCTGCATCTTGCACCCTATCTGGTATACAACATAAGCGTTGATCAGCATCAGCTTCATTAAGCTACTTCAGTTTGCACTTCCTTTTTGACTGCTTTCATTTAACCAGGCCGCAGGGCACCCCAAAGCTGCACCTTGCACCCTACCTGTTTATACTAAATAAGCATCTACAGCCTCAGCTTTATTAAGTTATTGCATTTTGAATTGGTTTTGGTCTGCTTTAAATACACCAGGCCGCAGGGCATCCCAAACCTGCATGTTGCACCCCATCTGTTATACTAAATAAGCGTTGATCAGCATCAGCTTTATTAAGCTATTGCATTTTGCATTGGTTTTTGTACTGCTGCCAAAACACTAGCCCATATGGGCATCCCAAACCAGCACATGTCACCCTATCTGTTATACTAAATAAGCTTCTACAGGCCCTTTTTTTATTTATTTATTTTTATTTATATAGAGCTGCAATAGCTTATATTGTGAGGTAAATTTGCCATTTTGCAGCATAATATAGAGCAGCCCCTGTGTAAATCTGAGGGGCAATAGCTTATATAGTGAGGTAAATTTGCCATTTTGCTTCGTTATATAGAGCAGGCCCTGTGTAAATCTGAGGGGCAATAGCTTATATTGTGAGGTTAATTTGCCATTTTGCAGCATAATATAGAGCAGGCCCTGTGTAAATCTGAGGGGCAATAGCTTATATTGTGAGGTTAATTTGCCATTTTGCAGCATAATATAGAGCAGCCCCTGTGTAAATCTGAGGGGCAATAGCTTATATTGTGAGGTAAATTTGCCATTTTGCAGCATAATATAGAGCAGCCCCTGTGTAAATCTGAGGGGCAATAGCTTATATAGTGAGGTAAATTTGCCATTTTGCTTCGTTATATAGAGCAGCCCAGTTGCCATCTAAATCAACTACTGTCCGGCCAGTACAGCTTTTCCAGGGCAAACTCTGCTAGTTGCGGGCACAAGTCAAGTTTGGCTTCCCAGCAAATCCAGTGGATCTTGAAGGTGTGTTGGCATGGTCATGTCAAGGTATGACATGACCTGCTGTTTGAGGTCCAGCTCCAGGTCTTCCTGCTGCTCATGAGTAGACTCACTATGCGGGTGTAGAAAGCTACTCACTAGGGACTGAAGACTGAGGCTGCTGCTGATGGAGCTGCTGCTGCTGCTCCTTCCACCCCCCCAGCAGCCATGGCAGTGGAAGGTGATCGCAGACTTCCCCCCGAGTCAGACCTGTGGGAGTATGGGCCATGGCGCAGATAGACATCGCCCAACTGACTACGTGGGATGTCTCTGTAGTAGGTCAGTTTGTCCTCCCTCTCAGTGGGCGTAAAAAATGCCCCCATTTTGTGCCAGAAGCGAGGGTCCAATAAGTTGGAGAGCCAGAAGTCTTCCCGCTGACAAATGGAGACAATTCTGCGCTCACTAGTACGCATGCATGTGAGCATGCATCGTGCCATTTGTGCAAGTGACTCGGAGGGACTACCTGTCTCCATCTCCACTGTAAACTGCCACGGTGTGTCTGGGTCCTCTGTCTCGCCTTACTCACAACCCTCTAGCTCCTGTGGCTGCTCCTGCTCCTCCTCTCCTGTCAGATGACTAGATAAAATGGTCATTTTGTGAAACCTAAACTGTGGTTTGCTGTGCCCCACCCCCTCCTCCTCCTCCACTTCAGCCCCCACAGGCTTCATGTGGCTGTGAAATGTATGTGCCATGTCTCCAGTGCCCTGACCAGCCATGGTTTCCAACATGTGTTGTAGTACATGAAGCAGTGGAATCTCATCGTTCATCTCATAGTCCTGGCAACTGACTAATAACGTAGCTTCCTCAAAGGGCCTGAGCAAACGGTCGGTGTCACGTATGAGCTGCCAATGGTTTACATTGAATTTACACAGGGGTGTCCCCCTATCCGTTTGGATCATCCAGAAATCCGTGATGGCTTTTCTCTGTTCCTATAGTGCAGTGGTCCTCAACCCTGTCCTCAAGGCCCACCAACATGTCATGTTTTTTGAATCTCCAAATAGCCAGCTCTATTGCTCTGCAGCAATACTAGCATTACTCCACCTGTGCATCTTTGTGGAGATCTGCAAAACCTGGCCTGTTGGTGGGCCTTGAGGACAAGGTTGGGGACCACTGCTATAGTGGATCCTGCATATGGAGGGTGGAATTCCAACGGGTGGAAACATCGCAAATCAGACTATGGTGGGGTACACCGTTGTGACGCTGAGGCTCAATAAGGTTGTGCTTGGTGGTGTAGGAGTGCCAGAAGTGCATGCTAACTTTCTTTCCTGTTGTTCTTTCAGATGGGGGCAAGACTTAAAAACTAGACTGAACACGTGTGCCATGTCAGGACGCATGACTCTGGCTTCCTTGTCGCAGCGCAAACAAGATGTTCTTCCAAGTGTAATGCAGCAGGTTGGACTTATGGTGACGCTGTCTGAGAGGAGAAATCCCTCAGACATCAAGATTAAAAATTCCAAGAATTTTTGAGGGCTAATTATTCAGAGGCAAATGATAGCTAGTTGTTTCTGATTTAATTACAAGGTGGAAACACACCCTCAAACAAAACTTCACTTTGGCAATACTATTGCATTTGTCTATTCATAATTTTATGTATATACACTAACTAACCTACTTTTTCTCCACAGGATGCTGCATGAAACACTGCCACATCGCTGAGTAGCTGATTTTTCCGAACAACAGTCCGCAATAATCTGCTGCTGCTGCCGCCGCCACCGTCGCAGACTCCAGGGACCCTCTTCCACTACCTCGGCTTGCAACACCTCCTCCCACGACACTCTCCTCATCACTAATTGCCGGCTAGTGGAAGAAGAGGCGAGTGTCTCCTCCACTTCTTGGCTGGGCAGTAGCTGCTGAATTTTATGATTATCAGATCTTCATCAATGGATAGTGGAGCTGAACCCAAAGCATAAAAGACAGACAACAGACAGTTGACTGGGGGTGTCAGATGCCACTTGTGATGCAGTGGACTGCTTTTGCAGCACTTCCAGACAAAGTTGCTTCATTGGCTGACACAATGACTGGTAAAGCTGTGGAACATATGGTTTAAAAGCAAAAATAACCATGTGTTTTTATATGAAAAAGACCCTGGTTTATACATAGTTTTTTTTTTTTTCCAGAGACTGCCCTGCGTGGAAATGAATGGCGCATGGATCATCCAAGCTTTCCTCCCAACAATGCCTGATGTATTCCAGTAGATTGATGACGGGGCCAGACCTACACTAAAGAAAGATGGATCGTGCAAAACAGATTTAAGGCGCTGCTCTCCAGTTACAGACATTCCTCCGCATCGGACCACAAGTAAGTATTAATAAAAAATCCTTTACGTTACTCTTACTTTTTATTAATATTCTTCGGATAAGACGGATCAGACATGATTCCAGATTAAAAATTCCAAGAATTTTTGAGGGCTAATTAGTCAGAGGCAATGATACCTTCTTGTTTCTGATTTAATTAAAAGGTGGAAACACACCCTCAAACAAAACTTCACTTTGGCAATACTTTTGCATTTGTTTATTCATAATTTTATGTAGATATTACTAACTAAGCTACTTTTTCTCCACATGACTCTCCACAGGGTGTGATTCATCCAATTTTTGGGCTCCTGAAGCCAACCCCAGGGTCTCTTTTAAGTAATGTTTGGGCTCCTGCTGCTGCTGCCAACTTCTGCCAACTCCAGGGTGTGATTCATCCAATTTTTGGGCTCCTGAAGCCAACTCCAGTGTATATTTGGGCTCCTGCTGCTGCCAACTCCAGGGTGTGAATCATGCAATTTTTGGGCTCCTGAAGCCAACCCCAGTGTCTCTTTAAAGTAATATTTGGGCTCCTGCTGCTGCCAACTCCAGGGTGTGATTCATCCAATTTTTGGGCTCCTGAAGCCAACTCCAGTGTATATTTGGGCTCCTGCTGCTGCTGCTGCCAACTTCTGCCAACTCCAGGGTGTGATTCATCCAATTTTTGGGCTCCTGAAGCCAACCCCAGTGTATATTTGGGCTCCTGCTGCTGCCAACTCCAGGGTGTGATTCATCCAATTTTTGGGCTCCTGAAGCCAACTCCAGTGTGTCTTTAAAGTAATATTTGGGCTCCTGCTGCTGCTGCTGCTGCTGCCAACTTCTGCCAACTCCAGGGTGTGATTCATCCAATTTTTGGGCTACTGAAGCCAACCCCAGTGTCTCTTTAAAGTAATGTTTGGGCTCCTGCTGCTGCTGCTGCCAACTCCAGGGTGTGAATCATCCAATTTTTGGGCTCCTGAAGCCAACCCCAGGGTCTCTTTAAAGTAATGTTTGGGCTCCTGTTGCTGCTGCTGCCAACTCCTGCCAACTCCAGGGTGTGATTCATCCAATTTTTGGGCTCCTGAAGCCAACCCCAGGGTCTCTTTAAAGTAATATTTGGGCTCCTGCTGCTGCTGCTGTCAACTCCTGCCAACTCCAGGGTGTGATTCATCCAATTTTTGGGCTCCTGAAGCCAACCCCAGGGTCTCTTTAAAGTAATATTTGGGCTCCTGCTGCTGCTGCTGCCAACTCCAGGGTGTGAATCATCCAATTTTTGGGCTCCTGAAGCCAACCCCAGGGTCTCTTTAAAGTAATGTTTGGGCTCCTGTTGCTGCTGCTGCCAACTCCTGCCAACTCCAGGGTGTGATTCATCCAATTTTTGGGCTCCTGAAGCCAACCCCAGGGTCTCTTTAAAGTAATATTTGGGCTCCTGCTGCTGCTGCTGTCAACTCCTGCCAACTCCAGGGTGTGATTCATCCAATTTTTAGGCTCCTGAAGCCAACCCCAGGGTCTCTTTAAAGTAATATTTGGGCTCCTGCTGCTGCTGCTGCCAACTCCAGGGTGTAAATCATCCAATTTTTGGGCTCCTGAAGCCAACCCCAGGGTCTCTTTAAAGTAATGTTTGGGCTCCTGTTGCTGCTGCTGCCAACTCCTGCCAACTCCAGGGTGTGATTCATCCAATTTTTGGGCTCCTGAAGCCAACCCCAGTGTCTCTTTAAAGTAATATTTGGGCTCCTGCTGCTGCTGCTGCCAACTCCAGGGTGTGATTCATCCAATCTTTGGGCTCCTGAAGCCAACTCCAGTGTATATTTGGGCTCCTGCTGCTGCCAACTCCAGGGTGGGATTCATCCAATTTTTGGGCTCCTGAAGCCAACCCCAGTGTCTCTTTAAAGTAATATTTGGGCTCCTGCTGCTGCTGCTGCTGCTGCCAACTTCTGCCAACTCCAGGGTGTGATTCATCCAATTTTTGGGCTCCTGAAGCCAACCCCAGTGTCTCTTTAAAGTAATATTTGGGCTCCTGCTGCTGCCAACTCCAGGGTGTGATTCATC
Organism: Gastrophryne carolinensis; assembly: GCA_027917425.1. Lineage (NCBI taxonomy): Eukaryota > Metazoa > Chordata > Amphibia > Anura > Microhylidae > Gastrophryne > Gastrophryne carolinensis. The sequence goes on along the minus strand of CM051236.1, from coordinate 2,288,557 downwards.
CAATTTTTGGGCTCCTGAAGCCAACCCCAGTGTCTCTTTAAAGTAATATTTGGGCTCCTGCTGCTGCCAACTCCAGGGTGTGATTCATCCAATTTTTGGGCTCCTGAAGCCAACCCCAGTGTCTCTTTAAAGTAATATTTGGGCTCCTGCTGCTGCTGCCAACTCCAGGGTGTGATTCATCCAATTTTTGG